>PVJC01003419.1:0-70456 GCA_004026665.1 Murina feae
GAGTGTCCCTCAGCCCAGCCTGCATCCTCTCCAATCTGGGACCCCTTGGGGCATGTCCGACTCCCAATCCGGGACTGCTGACTCCCAACCACTTGCCTGCCTGCCTGCCTGATTGCCCTCTAACCACTTGCCTGCCAGCCTGATCGATGCCTAACTGCTCCCCTGACAGCCTGATTGCCCCCCCCCCCCCCGCTGGCCTGGTTGCCCCCAACTGCCCTCCCCTGCCGGCCTGGTCATCCCTAACTGCCCTCCCCAGTAGCACTGGTCACCCCCAAGTGCCCTCCCCTGCAGGATTGGTTACCCCAGCTGCCCTCTCCTGCTGGCTATCTTGTGTGAGGGTGTGGTGGTCAATTTGCATATTACCTCTTTATTATATAGGATAGCTAAAGAGCATCTATAGGTGCAAGGCACCAAGCTAGGATAGAGAGATCAATAAGGTCTTTGCCCTTAAAGTCTATTGGGAACACACAGCCAAATGGTATTTGGAATAAGTGGGATTCATGCATTGATGAAGATAAGCAGGGAGTACTGCAGGAGCCCAGAGAGCAGATGTCTGAAGATGGGGGCAGTTGACAGGGGTGTTATGGATCCTCCTTGAAAGGGTGTTATTGTACTTGTTTTCCAAGAATGGTATAAGCTAAGCTACACTGGGGAAGGGAGAAGACAGTATAGTGAGAGCAGCATCTGCAGAGGCTCACAGACAAGAGTGAGTATGGCCTTTTGGAAAAGCAAAACAAAAAACACAAACAAACAAACAAAAACAACTATAACTCACCCAACCCAAATCAAGGAGGCAGAAAGTTAAGGAGGGATCAGATAATGCTGGGCTTCACACACTATGCAAGCCAAGGTACTTGGCTGTTACCCCAAAGGCAAGTGGACCCGTCAGAAGTGTTTAAGTGGTAGTATATGCAGCCTGCCGGTGCATGCACAAGGAGATGTGCCCTCTGGTTGCAGTGGGGACAGTGGATGATACAATGAGAGTGGGGACAGTGATAGGGGTAGAAGCTACTATGACCACCCAGCAGCCTGGCCCTGACCTAAGGTTGTAAGAGTGGGGGAAAGAGAAGTGGGGTGCACAGGGAGATCCTAAAGGAAGCAGGAGTTGACAGGACTTGGTGATTGACTGGGCAGGGTGTCAGAGAGAGGGCAGCATGTCAGCTGACTCCAGGACACCACTGTCCCCAGCTTGGGATAAAGGATTTTCCCAGGACATGGGATTGTCATTGCAAAACCAGGGAAAGTTCTGGGCAAACTGGATGAATGGTCAGTAGTTGAGGCAGGTTTCTGGTTTGGGCAGCTTGTGGGTGGTGAGACCTGGCACGCTGGGAGCAGACTTAGCAGTGTGGGAAAGGGATGCACTGAGGTTTAGGCATGACGTGAAATAACCAAGATGCAGGCAATTGGTAGAAACTCGGAGCCCAGGAGAGAGGTGAAGGTGCAGATGTGGACTTAGGAGACATTACCATGTAGGAGGACACAACTTTACTCAGTGACCACGGGGGCTTCCTAGAAGAGGATCATCCTGATGCCGCATTTGCTTGCTGCAAACATCTGGGACCACTCGAGAGATGTCCTGCCTGTCAATCTCCCATCCTGAGTTTCCCATCCTGCCCTGAAGATTAAGACCTTCCTGAAGTCTCTGCTAAAGGCCTAAGGAAGGTCTGGTGCTGTATAGGGCAGGTTACAAGTATTAGAGGAAGACAAAGGTCCCCAGGGACACATGCGCCAGCGGTGAATAAACTCACCTGCCTGGCAAAGGGTAGGATGGTTTTTGTTAAGAGACTACCTTTGGTTGTATTCGTTTTTATCATGCAGCATCAAAAAAATACTACACATATATGTCTAAACAGGCTTGCAAAAACTGTCACCTCGGATGAGTAATGATCTCTACCAGACAGAATTAGTCACTGAACACATCTCTAAAAATGCTTTATCTATGTCCTAGAAGATTCTTATGTTTTAGATGATTGGCTCGACTTTTGTATTTTTTAAAATGAATCTGGTTGCATCCCTATCATTTTGTGCTAATATTTTATAGAAGATATTTGTTAGGGAAAATATTTTCCTACAGCTCTGGGATACAGGATATAAAAACATACAAAAATCAGTAACGAATAACAGACTATGAAAAAGGAGCACCTGACAATTAAAAATGGTCTGAGCGATCACTATAAGCCTTGTCTGTAATTTATTAAGTCTTTTTAGATATACTAAATCATTAATAAAGCAGAAACGCAACAGTTCTGACATGTTTAATCTCCCATTATTCAAGTGGATGGAATTTTCCCCTGAAAGGCTTACGAGGTAAATAGCTAATTTTTGTTTTTCTGAAAATTCCATTTTAGCACGACCTTGGGCTCATTCTGGAGTAAAAAATAAAAATCCACCCAGTCCAAGACCTAACTAACCTTCTGTGAAGATTTGCTGGTTCCAATTTGGGTACTATCTGAATGTGGGGGGTGGGGAGAGGGAGTTACTTCTATCAACTTTTGATAAATGCATCTAATGATGACACTCTTGGGGTTGAAGAGGGTGCTAAAATATTCGTGTCTAAGAATATTTTGACTTTCCAAGACTAAGGGTCAGTAATAAGGTCTATAGATTATGGACAGGGATGAAGAATGTTAATTCCAGCTGGCAACTCTGTTCTTTCTGTAGGCATATGGCTTAAAAAAAAAAAAAAAGCCCCAAAGGCAATAGATCAAGTTTGTTTTCCCCCCACCATTTTCTTTATATTTTCTTGGATATTTCTTGGATATCTGAGTGCAAAATTCAGGTACTCCAATTGTGCTCTTCAAGTAGTCTAATGCAGAAATTCAATTTTATGTTATTTGCCTTTAATTAGGATGAACAGAGGCCTAGCCAGAGTGGCTCAGTGTTTGAGAGTTGACGTATGAACCAAAAGGTCACAGTTTCATTCCTGGTGAGGGCACATGCCTGATTTTCAGGCTCGATCCCCAGTGTGGGAGGCAGCTGATCAATGATTCCCCCTCATCATCATTCATGTTTCTATCTCTCTCTCCCTCTCCCTTCCTCTCTCTGAAATCAATAAAAAAAAAAAAAATTATATATATATATATAGATGAGCAGAGAATGATACTTCCTTGAAAGTTTGGTATTTTTCTTCCTTTTAAGAGCATTCCAAATTATTTTCACTTACCCTACAACAAATGAAAGCCTGTTTTCAAGTTGTGTGTGAGAGTTGACCTTAAATTTTTGCTATTTTAAAGCTTCAAAATAATTAAAGATGTCATACTCTCTAACTTATTTTTTTCATCTCAGGCTTTCCTACATATTTACAATCTAATCATTGGGGAAAAATCCTATCATGATATAGTATACATTGATAAGGAATACCCAGGTTGTTCCAAAAATGTGTATACACACTTTAACAGCTGATGGCTCATTTCTTTCGTTTCGACCAGACTAAGCTTTGAACAAAGGAAATTCATCCTAAAATGCTTCTAGAAGTTTGAAAATGCAGTTGAAGTACAAAAACTGCCTTTATAATTATTCCAAGTGTGGATACAAGAGTATGCCCCCCAAAATGTATACGCACTTTAATAGCAGATAACTCCTTAAATTTTCACATTTAACTGATTTGAAATAATGGCTGAAGCCAGACTAAGCTTTGAACAAAGAAAATTTATCTACTAGATTTTTTTAATAGAGATACATAAAAGATAAAGTTTATGGGACAAAACCAGCAACAGTTGACAAACTGAGGGCACACAAATACTGCATGAAATGATTCTTGATGTTTGCGATTCCATTGCTCCATGTTATCAGCAGTGCTGGGACCAGAACAGGCATCAGTTTGAAAACAGGTGTTGACAAAAAAAATTAGTCATTTCTGTAGATTCTTTTAAATTTTGAAAATAAACTGACTTTATAATTGTTCAAAGTATGTATACATTTCTGGGGGCACCCTGTATTATAATTCAGGCATTACCTGCTTTTTCTAAAGTTCATGTTATGACACTACACTTTTACAAAAGGCCTACAGTAGACCTGTTTTCACTCACTGAAAGAAATCCAAAGAGGATTTTTGATTTTATGAAAAAGAGCAAAAAGCGAAAATAGCACCCAGTGCTTGTTTTCCAGGGGCAATTACAGAGGCTGTGTGCACCCTGAGCTGCGAGAATGGCACTGCTTTTACTATGTTATTTTGAATTTGTGTTATTTGTATGATTTGGTAGGTTATTTTGGGGGCCTGGGAATGCAAAAAACAATTTTTTTTCTCATATAAATTAATAGGAATTGCTACTTTGCTTTAGGCCATTTTGGCTATAAAAGGTTTATAGGAATACTAGAGGCCCAGTGCACGAAATTCATGCACAGGTAGGATCCCTAGGCCTGGCCAGCGATCAGGGCTGATTGGGGCCAGCTGGGGCCTTCCTTCCTTGAGCTGCCAACTGCTGACCAGGGCCTTCCTTCATTCCACATCGCCTCCTGGTGGTCAGTGCACGTCATAGTGAGCAATCAAACTCCCAGTCTCCTGGTCAAACTCCCAAGGGGACACTTTGCATATTAGCCATTTATATATATAGATTCTACTTCTGGATGGGGGAGGGACTGTATTTTTATTGACCTTAATTTTGGGCGTGGGGATTGTAATATTTTCTTTGCTTTCCATCCTTTTTTGGGGGAGCATAACTTGGTAGAAAAGTCATTGATAGAAACATTGATTTTTCTTCCTGTTTACACATTCCATCCACAAGGATGCCTCCCTGTGTGCAAGGCTTTATGACAATCACCGAGTTCCTCAAATGAAGAAACGTGGTCCTTGAAGAGAGGGTTATTTTGAGTCTTCTCAAACCATTACACAGAGTAGCTACAATTGCAGAAATATGCATTAAAAAGCCTTTAGAAATGACATATACTCATGGAGCTACACCTCCCAACAAAGCTGAACTGGGCTCATTTCCCACCTTCCCAACTCTCTCTCCCATCTCTAGGGTGCCTTCTGAGTCAGAGAAGACACCCATAAGGAACCACTTAGGATGTTATAACTTCATTAAGAATCCACAGGAGCTTTATCCAGTTTGGCTCAATGGATAGAATGTCAACCTGCAGACCGAAGGGTTCTGGGTTCGATTTCAGTTGGGGGCACGTGCCCAGGTTGTGGGCTCAATTCCCAGTAGGGGGTGTGCAGGAGACAGCTGATCAATGATTCTCTCTCATCATTGATGTGTCTATCTTTCTCTCCCTCTTCCTTCCTCTCTCTGAAATCAATAAAAATATATTAAAAAAAAAAAAAAAAAAAAGAATCCACAGCAGCCCTAGCTGGTTTGGCTCAGTGGATAAGTGTTGACCTGTGGATTGAATGGTCCTGGGTTTGATTCCAGTCAAGGGCACATGCCCGGGTTGTGGGCTCGATCACCAGAAGAGGGCATATAGGAGGCAGCTGATCAATGATTCTCTATCATCATTGATGTTTCTATCTCTCTCCCTCTTCCTTCCTCTCTAAAATCAATAAAAATATATTTTAAAAAAGAATCCACAGAAGTATCTGCCAAGAGCATGATACTTGGAAAGAGCATGCTTAGCCTACAGAAATGTAACTTAACGAGAGAGAGCTGGATAACAATAGGGCAGACCATTTGAGGCATGGCCTTCAGAATATACCACATCTGCTTTGCCTTTAGGTAGTGAGACCAGCCCTGACCATCACAGCTGGATATCATAGTATCAGAGATATTTGTGAAGTTCCTAAACTTCGCTGGAATTTGGCAGTGTAATAACACAATCCCGTGAAAACGTCACTGGTTTTGAAGTGTTAAAAATAAAAGCAGATGCTTCCCTGCATGCTGGACATCCTTCCTGTGTAATACTGAGGCTTGGATATTTATGCTATCAACTGCCACCAGGAATTCTTGGCCTCGCAGTGGCAATTCTCCTGGTGACAGCAGTGATAAATAATGATGCAGTTCAAGTACTTCATCTGGGCCTCATATGACTCAAATTATTCCACAGAAGGCTTGCATTTTCCACTTAGGATCATTCGACTTGTTCTCTATTTAAGTGGGATGAAATGACTTGGGACTTTTTGGTTGTTATTGCTATGTCTGCTGATCATTTATCTTAATAAATGTGTTGGCTTCTAAATGCAAGTTCACCTTAGACATATTTTCTAAGCTTTAAAAAAGCAACTTCTAAAAAACATTACTTTTACAATTCAGGTTCTGCAGTTAAACCAAACCTTACCTTCGCCAGGCAGTCGCTTGATTGGAAGTCGGTCTTCCCCGATTTTGAGAAGTGGCATTTATCATTACTTGTGGGCAGAGGAGTCTCTGTCTTTGGAACTCTAGGCTCTGTCCCTCTGTCTTCTGACCTATCTAGATGGGATGCAGCCACTTCCGTGAGAGGGTCTGGGCCATTTTCTAGCTCAAAGGCATGGCCATTTCCAAGTTCTGAGTCTGGGCCATTGTCCAGCTCAGAGACGGGGCCATTGTCCAGCTCACGCCCAGTGCCGCTCTTGGATTCTTCAGTGGCCTTGTGGGTAGAAGGCCTGGAAATGACTCCAAACTTTCTTGTTCTTTTCCCCTTTTTCACGGTTCGGTCACCCAGCTCCAAGGTCGGTGTCTGTCCTGGCTCCGAGCTGTTGCCACTGTTGCCGTTGTAAGGAGAATGGACCTTGTGCTTGAAGCGGCGCAGCATGATCAGGTAGAGAAAGCCGCCATTCCAGCACTGCTCAGCCAGGTAACTGCAGCAAACACAAACAAAGGAGTGGTTAGGACCCTCCAAGCGGCCCTCTCCACAATGCAGCGGTGGGCACATTCAGTGCCCCACACAGGCCCAATGTGATTAAGCAGATGGAGACTTAACACTCATTTCATTCTTTTAATCTATATAATTGTGGAGGCTAAAAAGGACTCCCAAGCAAAGCAGAAAAAAACCAAGTGAACTAGAACTTACTAATGAAAGTACCCTAGGATAGGTAATCAGAGAAGGACGTGCCTATTAACAGAGCCAATCCTAACACACCATTAAATTAAAAAGAAATCCTCCGCTCAGCAATTTCTTGCATCAGAATTATCCTAGCCGCCCATTCATACGGTTCTGATGTAGTAACACTGCAAGCTCCCAGGGTAAAATAGATTGGGGGAAATGTAAAGCTCTGCTCTTATGATCGAAAAATCAACAGCACAACAGGAACCTCTGCCTCCCAGCAGTTAAAGGGAAAAGAAGGTGGGGGGTGGAGTGGTGTTGGCTGGTATCAAGATGCAACTGGCAATAAGCGCTGGCATGTGTGTCCCGCATTAAAAGGATGTCAGCTTGTTTCTCGATAATGCTTTAGTCTGGATTGTCCACAGTAGACGTGGGCCATCGCTCCCAGTCCAGGCATCGCATGAAAGGAACACTGATAAAGTGGAAAGCACAGACCCAGCGACCAGGACAAAAAGGCTGCGCAAACTGTGTGAACCAGAAATAGTGGGAGGAAAGGACCCTTAGCTTGAAGAAAAGAAGGGCCAGCTCAGTTGTGTTTGCATGTATTTCAGGGCTGCCAAACACAGAGAAGCAGGAAATAATATAAATGAGACGATGCACATGAAGCCCGATACACAATACTACTCCAGATCTCATAGGATAACAAGAAAACAGAACATCAGATGAGATGAGTCATCAGCGGTGATCGCACCAAGTCATTAAAGCTTCAGCAAAGAAAATACTTGCTCAAAGTCAGGAAACCAGGCTGGGCTGGACCCTCCACCCGCGCCATCCAAGATAAGGAAGCATGAACCCCAGATGAACCCAGGGACATGCCTTCGCCACTGGAACCTTGCCACATTCTACACATCACCCGTTCCCAAGCAAACAATGTCAACAGCCAACTCCTTAACGAGTCAGACCTGCTGCTGGTCTTCATGTGCCCACCAAAGAAAGGCCTTCCCCTTCAATCAGTGAAAAACAGAACTTTCCCAAGTGTACCAACCCAGCTACACTCCTTCTAGGCCTGAAACCAGCCCTGCAAGCTGGGGTAGTCAGTGCATGGGAAGGGGGCCAGGTCATAAGGAGAGATGACCAGCTGTGTTTAAAATGTAAAGTTCTGGGCCAGAGGCATATATTCCCCCATACCTAATGCAATGACAGTGACTACCTAACTGAAGAAGAGAATAGTTCTGAATTTGCCATGGAGTAACGTGAACAAAACAGAAGGCCTTTGAACATCAACCAAAGCTAATAAAAACTCTCTTTGATCCTAGGCTATAAACCATGGCAATGAACTTACACATAAAACTCAGGTAGATAAAAAATATCATACAAAACTCAGACTGTTCTGTGACATACAGTGGGAGGAAGAGATATAAAGACCAGCCCACTGGAGTAATGAAAATGAAACCTGGTTTTCAGCATAAATTTTCTACAGTGTTTAGATTTTATTTCCTTGGATTGTCATGGTCCCTTTACTCACATTAGAAAAAATTACTGTAAAGGTATAAAATCCTAACAGTGGTTGGCCAGGTTGTAAGGGTTTCTTTGAGCAAACCACTACTATGAATACAATGTTTATTCTGTACTCAGATGTTATGGAAAAACAGACGTTATGCAGTAGTAAAAACAGGACCAGGTTGAGAATTAGATCCTCAAAGTTCTGCCTTCGGCCCAACCGTGTAAAACTATGGTAATTTCCCCCAATTTTTATCAACTGATGAATATATACACAAAATGTGGTACATCCATGTAATGGAATATTACTTGGTGATAAAAAGTAAGAAGTATATGCTACAAATTAGGTGAGGTTTGGAAACATGCTAAGTGAAAGATACCAGACCACCTATATAATTCCACTAATTGCCCATGTCCAGAAGAGGCAAACCCATTAAGATGGAAAGTAGATTAGCGGTTGCCAGGAACTAGGGGGAGTGGAAAATTGGGACTGACTGCTAATAGGCACAGTGTTTCTTTTTGAGGGCGGGGGGAGAGGATGATGGGAATGTTCTGGAATTAGGTAGCGATGAATTAGATTTATCCACTTAAAAATAGCCAATTCTGTATTATTTTAAATTATGTTTCAATTAAGAAAACAATAGCAGATAAAATAATATTGGCCAAGCTTTGAGTTCACTTTTGAGTAGGTAAGCCTGAAGAACTATTTACAGAAGAAGAACCTGAGGCTCAGAAATATTGATTCACTTGCCCAGGTTCCCATGACTGCTAAGTGGGAGACCCAGGCCTGTCTGATTCCCAAGCCCGTATTATGTTTGCTGTGCAATTCTGCTTCTTCCACTGTTACCTTCCCAGGCGCTGCAGTCCCCTCATCTGTAAAATGAGGCATTAAAACGAGTCATCTAAGTTACTTTCATGTTCTAACAATTGTGGATGCTGCTGTCCCAGGAAGAGTTCTGGGGGTTAAAGGAGCAAGCCTCCCAAAAATACCATACATGCCAGGACAAAACATCACCCTGGGAAAACGGAAATGTTCTTCTTACATCCAAGTTATCTAGGCCTCTTGGACGTTTCCCAACAAACTGAGAGAGATTTCACCTGGTGGGGGGTGGGGGAGAGGGCAGGGGGAGAGGCATGGGGAGAGGCACGGGGGCAGGCAATTCCTTTAAAATTGTTTCTGGGACTCTACCTTTTATACCGAAACTCTGAACACTTGGTGGGTTGTACATAGGGACCTTCTTTTCAGCATCCAAAAGTCTGGCCCATTGACTCAGAGTATCTTTCCCATCTCTACTCTCCTGGAAGCTCTATGAACCTTGGACGGTTCCATGACTGAGAGTATTTTATTTCTTCTGCAGAGTCCACACTCAGCAACATTACAAAGCAAGAGGAGTTTATCTTTAGTTCAGCACCATCTCCCTGTCCTCTCCTGGCTTCCTAGCAATAAATAAGACCCTGACAGCTTTAGGGAACTGTATGACAGATTGTTTTATTTCTTCCTGGACACAGAATTTTCTAAGGTCATCCCAAAGACAAAGTGTAGTGAATGAATTATGGGCACTCTAGCAAGTTGGTCAGAAAGAGACTTTTAGGCAGAGGGTAATTTTCTTACAATTGTTTGAGAATCACCTTAAATACGATGCCCCCACATTCCCTATTTCCTCTCATTTCCAGCACCTTCCTGGCTAATTCATACTTCCACATCCCCTTTTCTGTTCAGGAGGATTCTTAGCCACTATTAGAATCTGTAAACTTCAAAGTCAACTTCTGAGAAAGAAGAAAAGGAATACAATCACATGACTTAGAAAAAGTCTCGCCCAGGCCAGTATGGATCAGTGGTAGAGACATCTAGAAATGAGGTTCTGAATTCTAGCTTAGAACCCTGCCCCTGGGATGTGTGTGGTTCTTCATTTCACTCAACCTTTGCAGGCATCTTTTGGAAAAGATCCCTTCCTTTTCCTTTCCCCTAAAAAAGTGCTTTATACGAAGAAAGTTTGAGTACCTCCTCTGTTTCTTGAAGCTCTGTCATAATTCTGGAACCTGGCCTCTCCAGGGATTGGCAGGTGAGATGGGTGCTTGGAAAAGCTTAAGTCTACAGTTTGAAGAACATGAAAATGGGGAGGTAGGAGACAAGAGAGGGAGGTATTGGAAGGCCAAAGACATGCACTATTTATCCATGCCCTGATTCCATTAAAAGAGGGTGTGAGGGAGCTATAAAAATTTGATATCCTGGACTGTTTGGCTAAAACCCTTGGAAGGAGCAATCTCCGGGTATCTTTGAAAACCATTTTGGGCATTCAGCCATCGATTCCTGATGCCTGGCACACAGTGTGAACCCACAAAGGAGTGTTGCCAAGCTGAACCACGAGTGTCTATCGTGTGTAATTGGGAGTAACCTGGCACCACCACCAGGCACTGGCCTGTACTACAATGCCATGAAAACATGGTATAACTCAGAGAACACTTAAAAGAATTCTGAACCCAGACTTTTCACCAAAGCAGACATTCATCTGACTATGCTAGGTTCCCAGGGGACAGCAGGAGAATAAACATGGACTACAAGAAGATGTTTATAGACAACAATTATGACAGAGCCTGGAATGAAGCCAGCTGCTCAGAGCACCTGGTCTAACACACAGGACAAATGGACATCAATTTTTCTTGCCTAAGAAGTAATGGGAGGCTGAAAAGCTATTTGTGGTCCTCTGAAAACCTGCTAAACCTAATTAATCCAGAGGGCTGTCTGAGGTGGTGTGTGAATCCGTTGGTTCCCAGAGAACAATGGTTTGAGAGGAAGTATTAAATACATACAGATTACTTTCCCAGTGAAGTCTTGGCTGGGAAACAGAGGAAGGCAAGTATGGACAGCTCTTTAAGAGAGGATGGGACGATGATGATCATTATTTCCCGGAGTCTTTTAGTAACCACGTTTCCCCAGGGCAGACTCTCTCAGGTGTTGCCTCCCAGCTATGTTGAATCTGGGACATCTCTCAGATTCCACAACCCTCCTTAATAAGAGCCAAACTATCTTTGGAAGACTCTGAAAGTGGTGCTGATAAGAGTGAATGATATCGTTGGTGCTCATAAGGCCTTTTCTGAAAATCAGTCAATGTATTTCTTTCCTAGAGCAGTGAGGGAGAAAGTCAGCCCTCATCAGATGAAGGAAGATGGGCTTCAGGAACCAGTGAGGCTTTGAAACTGAATCAGTCAAGGCTTAGAGTAGAAATAAGCTGGAACAGTGTTCCAACTGCTGCTTGCCGGAAGGCTACTGATGAAGCCAATTTTTACCACTTCTCACCTCCTTTATTCAGAATGAATGGTTGGAGTTCAGCAACTCTTTCCACCTCTCCCTTATCTGGAGTCCAGAGTAAAGAATATAAATAAATCAGTATGTTTTCTTTATTATAAAAGATGTATTATTTTTTGCCATAAAATTGAGAGGGGGGAACACAAGTTGAGAGTGAAGAACCAGAGTAACTATTTATTTGATTTCCTCCGCTGACCTATCTATAATAATAAAAGGGTAATATGCTAATTAGACCAAACATCCTTCCAGGTATCATTCCAGATGAAGCAGGGCCAGAGCAAAGCAGCCTGAGTCCTGGGTACCTGGTGGTGGCAGTGGCAGCCAGAGGGAAGCAGCCCGAGTCCCGGGTGTTGGAGGGAAGCTGGTGCCAGCAGCCAGGGGAAGGAAGGCCTATTCTTGCATGAATTTTCATGCATCAGGCCTCTAGTCTATAATAATAAAAGTGTAATATGCAAACTGACCAAACAGCAGAATGACCATCTGGATGACTTTCCCGATGACCACGCTATGACATGCACTGGTGCCAGGCCAGCCAAGGAGGGTGCGATGGATGCAATTGGTCAGGGGGCCCCCGCCATCACCCCATGATAGCCCCACAGAGGAAGGCCCAGGCCACCAGCCAGCTATGTGATGGATATGCAGGGCCAGCCTGTGATTGCCCTGAAGAAGGAGACCCTGGCTAGCCAAGCAATCGCACCCCCCGCCTATCACCCGCAGAGGGAGGTGATCGGTGGTGGGGGTCGGGGGACAGTGCCGCACAGAACACAAGCAGTGGCAATAGTGGGGGCAGGGCCAGCTGCTGGTAGCCAGGAGAAGGAAAGCCCTGATAGACCCTCATCACCGGCCAGGCCTAGGGACCCTACCCAAGGGGTCCCGGAGTGCAAGAGAGCACAGGCAGGGCTGAGGGACACCCTCCCATACACACGAATTTTATGCACCAGGCCTCTAGTAGTAAAATATTAGCCTTTCAAACCCAAACCAAAATATCAGCTACCAAGACTTGTTGCCATTACCACACAAGAGTGAAATTTAAATCATACCCATATATACACCAGCTCAGAGGTCCATGCTGCCCTCAGGGAGATGAGCTCGGGGAAATAGCAAATACAAATAACGCTAATACTCTGGCTACTGCTATTTCCATGAATAATAAGCTGTCTTTTCATCTCTGACACTAGAATAGTGTGTCTTCTGTCGACATCCATGAAATCATGGCAGGCTAAGCCGTTAGCTTACTAGTAGAGTGAAATCACAGTTCTTGACATAGATAGCAGGACAATACACAGAACTGGTTTATAACTGATCTTGTTCCTCAAAATCAAACTTATAAAAGGAGCTCAATGATATATCCTTCTTGACGCTAGTCACTTTTAAATACGTTATCATTATGCACCCTAAATCAAACCAATACTGAAAATAAATTTTTAAACAGAAGAATGATGTGAAGAGGAGTAAGAAAGAAGGTGGGTGCTCTACCCTCCAATTCCACAAACACTGACTGAATTCAGTGTGTCAGCCTCGCAGGCAGCAGCTACATTTGTGTCCATCAGCACCAAGCTTACACCCCTCTGGTCAGTCCCTGCTCCGATTCCATCTCCTGCAACCACAGGCTGCATTATCTGTTCTGAACTGAAGTACAGCTATCTCTCCCTGTTTCCTGCTAAGAGCTTCTGGATGTAAAGGAGTGGAGGTGGGGCGGTGGGGAGGACACTGAAGAAAAACAATGGATAAGAAGCACCTAAATCATATGACCAATGAAAACATTGTTTTCATTTCCATGCAACAAGATGTCGCTGATTTTCATGTTTATCGTAAAAGCTCACCTCTCAAACTAACAAGACTGGTTTGGATTCACAGTTCTCAGCGCAGAGAATTGCCACTCTAGGATGCACTGTGCATGTTCAACTCCAGGACAGCTTCACAGGAAGGAAACAGAACATCCTGCAGCAGTGAGTTCACATGAACTTTCACTTTTCCTCAAAGGTTTTCAGGCACCGCATTTCTACATCAATCAATAAAAGCTTTTCTAACAGCACTCACATGCCTTTTGGAAGCAGGAATTTAGAAGCTAAATTAAGTAAAAATGACTGATCAACAATGAAAACGGACCTCGTAAAACACACTGTGGAACTGCTGGCCCTAGAGAGAACTCCAAGCTCCCACTTGGAAATGATTGCACTTCTTTATTAAATTGCTGTGAGAGAAGCAGGGTTTTTAATAACAGTATGAGATCAACCTGCAGTCCACACAGAATCAAGCTAGAACTCCAGCCACACGGATTTGCTAACTCATCCTGGTGATGGTCACATTTTCCCAGGGGAGTGGAGGGAGAGCTGGTAAAGTCAGACTCCTCGGTACACCAGTGAGTCAATCTCACCTCACCAGGGAAATGATGAGCACCAGACTGTACCTGGGAATTCGTTTCACTTTTGTTCTCATGACATTATGCATTTTTATTTATTTATACCATTACTACTTAGTCTTTTCCAACCCATTCATTCACTGATTCACTCAACAAATCGTCATTGAATACCTACTACATGGCAAACACTGTTTTAGGCACTTGGGGTGCAGTAGTGAGCAAAATGGCTCCTGTCCCTGTGGAGTTTGCAATCTAGCAGGGGAGATAGACTGTACACAGCAGACCTGCTAAAATAAGCATCTGACTCTACAGTGCATCAGAAGGCAAGACATGCTGTGGAAAACAGAACACCTTGAACAGGAGAGAGAGGACTGAGCATGCCAGGAGCTGGAAGAGTCAGGTGGAATCTAAAACACGGTGGCAAAGGCAGCAGCCCCAGGAGAGTACCTGGAGCAGACACTTGAAGATGAAAGAGTTGGCCATGCAACGGCTTGGAGGAACATTACAGACGGAGGGAAAGCCAGTGCAAAAGTGGTCCATTGGAAGTGGGTCTGCGTCTGGTATGTTTGAGGAAAATCAAGGAGGCCTTTATGGCTGCAGGGGAGTGAAGCAAAGAGAGCAGGAAGATGGGAGACGTAACAGAGACCAAATTCATGCAAGGCCCTGATAGCTGTTATCAAGACTTTAGTGCAAAATGGAAGCTGTTGAGTTTTGAGCAGAGGAGTAATGTGATTGACAGACAGTATGTTTTGAAACAACCCCTATATTCTGTGTTGAGAACTCAGCAAGAGTAGATGGAGGGAGACCAGAAAGACCATCATGTTTGGAAATTCCAGGGAGACATAGCTCAGGTGGAGCAGCAGTGGAGATGGTAAGAAAGGGTCTGGATTGTGATCTGCTCTGAAGGTCGAGTCAACAACTTTTGCTTTTGGATCACATACAGAGTGTGAGAGAAAGAGAGGGGTCAAGGACGGCATCTAGGTATTTGGCTTCAGCAACTGGAAGGATGGGGTCCCATCACCTAGGCTAGTAGAGCAGCCTTTGGGGATTGGGCTCTTTGAGTGATTTTTGAGTGCGAAGGCCTATCCTGGAGTTAAGGTCTAGACATGTTAGGTTGGAGATGCTTGTGTGGTTGTTGTGTGGGCAGCTAGAGATCTGAATCTGGATTCTGGAGTAGGAGACTGGTCTAGAGACAGAAATATGAGAGGTGTCAGAACCCTTGTGGTATCTAACACCTTCTGAGGATAAATTCCTTTAGGTGAACTTCCAGGACCCAAAGTTCTTGCTGAGTCAAAAGCACATTCCAGTGTGTCCTATGTACTCCCAATTTTCCCTCCAAGTCGGGGGCAATAGTTTAGAATCCTACCAGTTGTGACTTAATCATCTGTTCCTGAAATCACCCTTTGGAAGCTCAGCCAATCTGTCAAAAGCGACCTCACGTCATAGTTTGCAAGTCAGTAATGACTAGTGAGGTCAAAATTCTTAGTAGCCATTTGCTTTCTTTAAAAACTTGCCCAGTGATGTCATTTGCCAAGATTTCATGGTGTGCACCCCCACACACTAGCACAGAGGCCGGCACATAGTAAGTGACTGGGCAATGAGAAGATCTCTTCTACTTACTTTTTATTTCATTCCATTCCCTTCTTGCCTGATGTGTTTCTGTTGAGAAATCCGTCGCTAGTCTGATTGGGGAGCCTTTGTAGGTAACTTTCTGTCTCTCTCTGGCCGCTTTTAAGATTCTTTCTTTGTCATTGGTGTTTGCCAATTTAATTATAATGTGCCTTGGCGTTGGTCTTTTGGGGTTCATTTTGATTGGAACTCTGTGAGCTTCTTGGATTTGCGTGGGTTTTTTCTTCCCTATTTCAGGGAAGTTTTCTGTCATTATTTCTTCAAACAAGTTTTCTATTCCTTGCTCGGTTTCCTTTCCTTCTGGCATCCCTATTATGCGTATGTTGTTTCGTTTTGTGTTGTCCCAAAGTTCTCTTAGGCTCTCCTCCTGCTTTTTAATTCTTTTTTCTAGGTGCTGCTCTGCTTGGGTATTTTTTTCTACCTTGTCTTCTAGCTCACTGATGCAGTCCTCTGCTTCTTCTAGTCTACACTTGATGCTTTCTATTGAGTTCTTCATAGCAGTGATGTCGTTTTTCATTTCTTCTTGGTTCTTCTTCATTTCCTCTTGGTTTTTCTTCATTTCCTCTTGGTTCTTACACATTCTGTCAAATTTGTCTTCCATTCTTTTCATCCACCTTATGACCATTTCCCTGAATTCTTTCTCCGACAAGTTGCTTGCTTCCATTTCATTTACTTCCCTTTCTGGTGATGCCTGTTTTTCTTTCATATGCGGGCTGTTTCTTTGTCTCCCCATAATCTATCTTCTCTGGGTATCTGATTATATAGTTTTTTTCTCTCCTCTCTCAGGAGTCTTCTGTCTTATCCAGCTGCAGGCTGTCTCCCAGCTCAATCTCCACTGCCAATTCGGGCTGGAAGCTACTCGTTTCAGCTGCTTTCCCTATCTGCTCTGAAACAAGGCACTGTACACGTCTGCCTAAACTGCCACCATTTTTAATTCCCCTGAATAAACATTCTTGAACATAAAAAAAACCCCACAAAAAACACCACCACCCAACCTAGAAGGCAAGGGAATGGGAACAATGACCACTGGATGAGGAATTTGGAGGTTTAGTCTGGAGAAGGTGGGGCAGGGGCGGATGGGAGAGGCCTGCATAGCTGTCTCCAAACACCAAGGCATTGCCTTGTTTTGCTTCATCCTCAACATGGTGCTGGGATGCCTGGGAGGCAGCTGCAGGGCAGTGGGTCTTATATCAGCACAGGAGGCCTTTCGGATGGAGCCACCTTCAGGATCTGCTCCCCTGTCACTGTATGGTCCGTCCCTTCCTTCCTTCCTTCCTTCCTTCCTTCCTTCCTTCCTTCCTTCCTTCCTTGTCACTGTATATTTACTGTGAAATTCCAAGCTCTGTGGTGGAGCTGCTAGAGGGGATCTGGCTGTTGAATTGGTGTGTTGAATTAAATAGTTCTTTTTAAAAATATTTTTGTATTGATTTCAGAGAGGAAGGGAGACGGAGAGAGAGAGAAACATCAGTGATGAGAGAGAATCATTGATCTTGCATCCCGCCCCCCCCACTGGGGATTGAACCCACAACCTGGGTATGTGCCCTGACCAAGAATTGAACAGTGAACTCCTGGTTTATAAGTCAATGCTCAACCACTGAGCCATGCCAGATGGGCTGAAGTTCCCTTCCTACTGTAGGACTCTCTGATTTTGAAATAAAATAGAATCCCATTATTTGGGCCTTCATTGATTTAGAATGAGCATAAATTCCATTAGTTGGGTAGGATTAACAACAACAAAAGAATGCAGACAAGTCAATAACAATGCCGGCAGTCTATAGAAAAATGAGCAAAAGATTCAAGTAGACTAATGGATTCACATGGTTAATAAGCAAACATAAACATGCTTAACTAATGAGGAACTAAAGAAATGCAAATCTACCTATATATATAAAAGCCTAAGCAATCATTTGATCATTGACCAGTAGCTATGTCGCGCACTGACCACCAGGGGGAAGATGCTCCAACCGGTAGTTTAGCTTGCTGCTGGGGTCTGGCCAATTGGAACTGGGTAAGATGGGCTGGACATGCCCTGGGGCCCTCCCAAGTTCCCTCCCCAGGTGGCCCACCTCTCTCGGTCCTTCCCCGGTCCCTGTTGTGTACTGGTAGGGTCTCAGATTGTGAGAGGGTGCAGGCCAGGCTGAGGGATCCCACTGGTGCACGAATCTGTGCACTGGGCCTCTAGTAAAACACTAAGATGATATTTATATCTACCAAACTGGTCAAGATTTACATGTTGATAAGAGTAGGAGGAAAGATCCTTCTGTACCCTGTTGCTGAAAGTATAGGCTAGGAAGAACTTTCTGGAGGGCAATCTATGTGCAGTTAAAGAATATGTATACCATATATCCTAGGTGTCCTTTTCTAAGAATTATTAAGGCAGTAATTAGGTAAGGTGCAAAGATGTAGCTACAGCGTGTTTACTGAAATGTCACATCGGATAGCGACAAATGGTACTCAGCGAGCGTTGATCGGGAGAGGAGGCTCATTTGAAAGACAGTCTCGGCTCACTGACCAATGGTAAGTGGCGATATTTTCCATAGAAGCTTGGCTCAGCATTCGATCAGTGGGGCCAGAAGGGTCAGGAGAAATGTCTCAGCTGCTCTACCACGGTGAGTTGACTGTGAAATATGCACTTAACGTGAAGGCAACTTGCCAGAGTAGACTGCTCCCCTCCAGGCCGTCCTGGGCAGATTTGCTTTTTAATAAAGAACGTTTTCAACCCACTTAGCGATGGTAAATTTAGCACAAAGCTTTCACTTGTTTTGGAGAGGAAAAAGAAAAAACCCTACACTGATTCGAAGAACACAGGGACTAGCATTTCAATCGAAACCAGATGTTCTCATTGTGGTTGGTTATATTTTAATGGCTATGGGCAGTCAAATCCTAAAGCCCACACCTTCAACAGGGCCTGGCTACAGCGAAGCATCCACTCCTGACTGGAGAACAGGCTGTACCTGGTGCCTTTGTGCAGGAGAAAGAGATCACTATTCTATACCAGTAGCTTCGATCTGGAGAGAAGGTGCTATATGTTGGGCCCCACGCTTACGTACTCTCTTCACCTTCTCTCATTTAATCCTAAGAAACTGCCTGGCCAGCCAGCATGGCTCAGTGGTTGAGCATCCGCCTATGAACCCAGGAGGACATGGTTGGATTCTCCATCAGGGCACATGCCCAGGTTGCGGGCACAATCCCCTTGGGAGGGGGGCCAGTGCTAGAAGCAGCTGATTAATTTTTCTCTCTCATCATTGATGTTTCTATGTCTCTCTCCCTCTCCCGTCCTCACTGAAATCAATAAAAATGTATTTAAAACAAAAGAGAAACCTGTAGAATCAAGTGCTCTCAATTCTATACGTGAAAACATTGAGACTATGAGAAGTTAAGGGCTTTCTCAGGGTCACCCAGCAGGGCTGCACGCCAATGACAGACCCCATAGCCTGGCTATCACTTGCCATGTTGTACGGTCTCTGCTTTATACAGAGAACAGGAGACAGAATAAAGAGTTGTCCCAAGGCTGATGTTCAACTTGTCAACACCAGTGTGGCTGCAATGATTCCCTGAATGTTAAAATATTCCCACGCTAATGGAGAGAAATGATAGTGATGATTTCATCTGTATTAGTTTGGTTACTGGTGTACACGTAAGAAATGTCCAAACCTGAGAGAATTTTTATGAATTTGAGCCAAACTTTTGACAATTACCAGGAAGCAAAATCTCAATGGATTGGGAAGTTGCTCCCAGGAATGGCAGTTTTGCACCTTATTTTTATTTTATTCTATTTTTTAAAATGTGTTTTTATTGATTTCAGAGAGGAAGGGAGAGAGAGAGAGAGAGAGAGAGAGAGAGAGAGAGAGAGAGAGACATCAGTGATGAGAGAGAATCATCGATAGGCTGCCTCCTGCATGTGCCCTGACCAGGAATTGAACCTTGACCTCCTGTTTATGGGTTGACTCTCAACCACTGAGCCACACCGGCTGGGCTTGCACCTTATTTTATACATTACAGTCAAAGGAGGAAGGGGAGGGGGTTACATGAACTCATTGGTGATAGATTAGGGAGGTGGGAGAAAGCAAAATGGGGAAATCTCTGGGACTGATAAAAAGGCAAAGGAAAAGCCATATACTTCTTTTACTTAGGTGGGTATAGGGTAGTTAACATCAAAAAATAAATAAATAAAGGAAATTACCTTGGCATTCCAAATATATGTTATCTTAGATGCAAAAAGACAATAGACAGTTAACATAAAGATTGACCTTTGTCAGGAAAGATACTGGCCTAGGACATGACCACCTGCCATGACATGTTTACGTTATGGAGTTTAAATTTCAGACCTGCCTATGCGGTTACCTAGGTCTCTGGGTTTGTAAGGTTAGCAGGTGGCCCCTCTTTAGTCCATGCTGGGCTGAGTGTTGCTTTGACTGCCACACTGCGCTGAGGTCCAGCTTCCCCGGAAGCCAGTTCTAGTTGAGTTAGAGTACGTAACCAGACAACCAAGGGGGCTGCCTGTCACTACTTGAGCTAATTCAGCAGAGACAAGGTTGAATTATATGGGAGTTTATTCCAATCCTGCTGGGAGCATGATTGCTCTGCAACCCCCCATTAGCCAGTTGCTTATATAGGGTAGGACAAAGGTTACAAGGGGTAGTAGGCTATGCAGGCTGGGGCGGGACTCCATTGTTTGTTAATCTTTCCATGATAATAGGCAGTTCTTGTATGAGAACGGACTGCATTCCAAGGTTGACTCCCAGGGCTAAAGTTGGCTCCCAGGTCCCGGGGTGGGGGTGAGGGGTGTGAGAGTGTAGAGGGGTGTACAGCTCCCAGCCAGGTTAGAATGTCCTTTCTTTAACCAGAACAAGGCAATCATGGTTAACAGAGCATGATTAATATTTCCCGTAACCATAGCTAGTCCCCAATATTCTAGTTTGCCCCTAACAGAATCAGATATTGGACAACAGGGTAGTGAAGACCTGGGGGTGGGGAGGGGCATATTGGAACAGGCTATTAGCTCCCTGAACAGCGCTCATCCTTCCTCAGGCTTTGGGTCTTGCAACCTGCTTCGGTCAGATTATGACCTTCCAGGAAACTGTCGGCCTGAACACAGCTCAGGGCCTCAGCCTGGGTTTTCCCTAAGCAGATCCCGAGGCAGAGATTGGAGTTGAGGCAGGTTCTTTGGGGGCGCCCTGCCAGGGGAAGCGAAACAGGGGAGAGGCAACCACAGTCCGGCTGTGGCCCTGGTGTGGGTGTGGTTGCTGATCCTGGGGGGCCTTCTAGGAGCGTTAGGGAATGTTCCTGAAGCTCGTTCCCTCTGGTCTTCTGGTCAGGGTGGCCTCAGAGGCTTCTGTTGTCCTGGGCTTCTGGCTGCGTGAGAGCTGAGCCGTGTGAAAAGATAAACCGAGGCATGTGAAACATGGTGAGTTTATTTGCGCAAAGACTGATTCGCATCTGGCAGTGCCAAACCAGGAGTGGTTAGGAGCCCTTTGCCAGTAGGAGCTGGGAGAGAGATTTATAGAGAAGATGCAGAAGCAAAGCAAGGAGATGATTTGATTGGCGATCATTTAGAGCCTCGTTGACTGTGATGGCTTGTCTCAGTGTTGGTTTTGTTACCTTGAGCATGAACAGGCTTAGACTTGGTTTGCTTAGCGGGCCCCGTGCCCTTAGAGTCACCTGTCGGAGGCGTCCTGTGTGATTCCCTAAGAGCAGGCTCCCTGGGCATCTACCTTGGGAGATTAGAGACGCCCTCAGGCAGTAGCAAAGGACCTGGTGGGACCCCAACAAATCAGGTTGCCCAGCAGAGGTGTGCAGAACAGCACGTGCAAGAACAGAGTCTCGGACAGGCAGTGCCGAGAGAGAGGGAATGGTGAACCAGCCTCAACTTCGACGGCCCAGCCAAAGGACGCGGACTTCATCTCGAAAGCAAGCAATGCAAAAAGCTGAGGCAAGAGGGCCCCCCTCAGAGCTGTGTTTTAGAAAAGAATGCTAGTAACACCGGCGACGATGTGCAGGGTGGCTTAATGGGCCTGTGGGGTGGGGTGGGGGTTATCGTGGCATTTGTGGGACCCGTTAGGAGCCAGTGCAGGCTGCCCAGGTGAGAGACTATGAGGACCTGGAATAAGACAGCGGGTAGTGGTTTGCTGAGAGATGGAACAGGGGGAGGCTGGCCATGGATTGGTTCTGTGATGGGCTCAGGGCCCAGGCGGAGGCGAGCAGAGTCCATTCCCTTGGGAGCACAAGCTGTAAGGATGTGACCCCAAAGACACTTGCTGCCTTGCTCTCCACCATGTTGCCATGGTGAGGAGAGATGGTCTCTGAGCTCCTTCTAAACACTTGGGTTATTGTTGGGACACACAGTCTTTCAATAATTAAGAATTCATATGTAGCCTGGCTGGCGTGGCTCAGTGGTTGAGTGTCAACCTTTGAACCAGAGGTCATGGTTCGATTCCCGGTCGGGGCACATGCCTGGGTCATTTGCTCGATCCCCAATATGGGGCGTGCAGGAAGCAGCTGATCCATGATTCTCTCTCATCATTGTTTCTATCTCCCTCTCCTTTTCTCTCTCTGAAATCAATAAAAAATATTTAAAAAAATGTATTTGTACACCATTGTTTTTGTTTTGTTTTCTCCCAGAGCTACAAGAACGAGGCCAACGCACATACATGCTGAGGGGCATGATGTGTGTGTGTGTGTGTGTGTGTGTGTGTGAGAGAGAGAGAGAGAGAGAGAGAGAGAGAGAGAGGCTGTGAGTTCCTGCATCCAATCTGTCCAGCCCTGCTCTAAACCCTGCCTTCCAGAGTTTGGTTTGTTTATATGAACATGTAATTTACCCTTTTTGGCTTAAGCTGCTTGAGCAGAGTTTGTCCTAATCAAGAGTCCTGACTAAAATAACATTTTTGTGCCTAAAGGCCTTTTTCTATTTTAAATTATTTCCTTAGCATGTATTCTTAAGGGAAAATAAGAGTCCATAATTATCACCAATTTACACATCTCCAGAAATGTTTAAGAATAACTTACTTCATCACACTCTTACATGTACTGAGTAATAGAAATGTTTAAGCCTCTATACATTTCTTAGGTTAAAAATAATCTTATTTCACATTACTTACTTTTTTTAAAAAAGAAATCTTTATTGTTCAGATTATTACAGATGTTCCTTTTTTTAAAACCCCATAGCTCCCCTCCACCTGATTCCTCCCTCCCATCCTGTGCCCTTATCCCCACCACTGTCTCCATCCAAAGATGTAAGATTTTTGTCCAGTTTCTTCCCATACTCCTCACACCCCCTTCCCCCTGAGAATTGTCAGTCCATTCCCTTTCTATGCCCTTACTTATGTTCTATTCACCAGTTTATTCTGTTCATCAGATATTTCTAATGACTTAATTATTATATTCACTGGTTGATAGATATGTATTTGTTGTTACTTTGTTGTTCAGAATTTTTATTTTTACCTTTTCTTCTTCATCCTCTTCTTAAAGAATACCCTTCAGCATTTCCAATAATCCTGGTTTGGTGGTGATGAACTCCTTTAGCTTTTTCTTGTTTGTGAAGCTCTTTATCTGACCGTCAATTTTGCATGATAGCTTTGCTGGGTAGAGTAATCTTGGTTGTAAGTTCTTGCTATTCATCACTTTGAATATTTCTTGCCACTCCCTTCTGGCCTGCATGGTTACTGTTGATAAATCAGCTGACAGTCATATGGGTGCCCCCTTGTAGGTAACTAACTGTTTTTCTCTTGCTGCTTTTAAGATTCTCTCTTTGTCTTTTGCCCTTGGCATTTTAATTATGATGTATCTTGGTGTGGTCCTCTTTGGATTCCCTTTGTTTGGGATTCTCTGTGCTTCCTGGACTTGTAAGTCTGTTTCTTTCACCATGTAGGGGAAGTTTTCTGTCATTATTTCTTCAAGTAGGTTTTTAATATCTTGCTCTCTCTCTTCTTCTGGCACCCCTATAATTCTGATATTGGTATGCTTGAAGTTGTCCCAGAGGCTCCTTACACTATCTTCATATTTTTGGATTCTTTTTTCTTTTTGCTTTCTGGTTGGGTGCTTTTTGCTTCTTGGTATTTCAAATCTTTGACTTGATTCTTGGAATATTCTAGTTTGCTATTGGATCTCTGTATACATTCTTTATTTCAGTCAGTATATGCTTAATTTCTAGCTGGTCCTTTTTCATATCCTCGAGGGTCTCACTAAATTTATCGGCAGTCTCTAGAAAGTTCTTGAAAAACCTTATAACTGTGGTTTTGAACTCTATATCCAGTCATTTGCTTTCCTCCATTTCTGTCATTTGTGATCTGTTTCTTTGTCTCCGCATTTTGGCTGCTTCCCTGCGTTGACCGAGTGGCTTTAATCAGTTGTGTCTATGGTGGGAGAACGTCTATGCTGGAGACACCCTTATGGGGCAAGACTTGCTTCAGTGGGGCTTTGGTGCCCACTAAGTCTGCCCCCTGAGTGTGTTCCTTATGAGTCTGAGGAGTTGTAGACTGGGTGGTCCCGCTCTGACCACTGGGTACCAAGTCTCTTGGAACTCCAAGGAGGTGCTATTTTAGCTTCTGCCTGGGGATTCCAGCCTTTTATATGCAAAAGCCTCTGCATGCAGCTTGGGTGGGGCGGGGTCTTGGGGAGTCTACAGGGCGGAGCAACCAGCTATGGCCGATTCTCAGCCCTGCCCTGAGAGGCGCCAGGTCGCAGTGATCTTTGGCACCACCGAGCGAAAGCCGCTCTGAAGATCCTCCCGGTGCCAGACAGTGCCAGACAGTCCAGCTCCTCCCTGTATGATTCTGAGTCCTCAGAAACTCACCTGGAACTGCAGTTCAGAGCCGTCAGGAGCTTGTGCCTCTCTCCGGTACGAAATGCTGCCAGCCCTTTCCGCGAGCCCTTTTGCACTTTATTTCCGCGCCTCCTCTGTGTCTCAGTCTCTTTCTAATTGTAGAATTTCCACTCAGCCAGCTGTCCTGTGGGTATGGGTGGTGTCCGTTTTTTCTTTTTGTTGTGGTTTTGAAATAGTTGTGCCCAGCAGCAATTCCAGTGTTCACCTATGCTGCCATCTTGGTTTCTCCCAGAATCGATTTCCCAAATGTTTTTTTGTTTTTGTTTTCTTAAAAAATCAAGTTGTTTGAATTCTTTCCAGCTAGAAGACTGTTAATTTGCCTATCATATTTATTTCTCCAGCTTGGTTACTTGCTCTTAATTCTGTTTGCTGTTCTTTTAGAGATATAGAAATTATAGAATGTTATATAGTTCAATTTGTGTTTTCTTTCCTAGTTCTTAAATTTGGTAGAAAATAAAGCAGACCTATTTTCAGCTATAAAACATTAAAAAAAACTTTAAAAAACTCTATATACAGGTTTATTTTCATTCTATTAGGGACAATTTTGTTCTACTGAAAATTCAATCCCATACGTAAGAAATGACTATTTATTCTTAGAGAGAGAAGAAGAGTAAGGGAGAGAGAAACATCGATGTGAGAGTGAAACATCCATCAGCTACCTCTTGCACGCCTCCCCATGGGGATCCAGCCCTCAACCCAGGCATGTGCCCTGGCCAGGAATCGAACCAGCAACCTTTCCATGCCCAGGACGATGCTCAACCAACTGAGCCACTTCTGCCAGGGCAGGAAATGGCTTTTTAATTTTATTTTAAATCTTTATTGTTGAAAGGCAGGGACTTTTAAAAGTAGGAATCCCACAGAGGTGGTGTGGCAGCCTGGAGGCCCTCTCGGCCCTCCCTTCAAGTAGGAACTCTTAGCCCAGCTGTGAGCCCAGCTGGCTCTCAAGCTGCCACCCTAGCATCGGACCTGAGCACAGCAGGGGATGAGGCTCCACCATTCCTGTCAACACAGGACTCCTCCCTGAGCAATGTGTGTGGTGGCCCGGGACATGTGCTATGGCCTTAGGACTGTGCTGCATCGGTCTCCCCATCTTCCTCCATCCCCTTTTTTCATAGCCACCAGACTGATGTCGAGGCTCTTCTCCCCTTCTCCCTTTATTTTAAACATGGCATCAATCTCAGTGAATCTCGGCCGGTCACCCTTAGCTTCATTTTGACATCTGCTTCCTGGAGAGCACTCACGGTGTTATTAGTAAACAATGAGGCAGTTCAGAGAAGTGCAACAGAGAAAAGAACCAATCCAGTGAAATCCTGCCATCCATCCTGCAAACACAGCAAAACGGCCTCACTGAGTGAGTCCCAACACTGAAACCCCTCAGAGCTCCGAGGAAAAAACCATAATGTACCACCAAAAAGGTGCGTTACCTAGAACTCTCACTTTAAAGAATAAGAATTTTAAAGGTACTGACTCCATGAAAGAAAATCCAAAATTCAACATCCGTGAAGAAATCTACGTAGTTGTGTCGTGTTTCTAAGGACTCACGGAAACTTGCTAAAATAAACACGTTTCAGCATCTTTAAAAAAACACACTTGTATAAAAAGCTAAAAGTAAACTTTCATTATTGCCTAAAAAGCTGAGAATATCAAATGTGTGTTAAGAATGACTATGTGGGGCTGGGTTTCGGTCCACAGTTTCAGTAGATAATTCACAATGACTCTGAGTTCCATGTTAGGTTCATGGTTCTGACTGAGGACAACTGTCTACATTCCAGTCAGTGGACGCTTGGCTGCTTCATCTACGGATATGACCCCTCAGGAAATCTATCCGTGTGAAATGCACCCTCATAGGCCGGGCGCTCCTGTTCTGTGATGCTTGGCCCTTTACTCATCAGAAGTAACTGTAGTGATGGGAGTTATCTCATGGCACTTACAGATTTCCCAAGATCGTCCAACAGCATGCAAGCTTTTGACTTACTGCAAAAGGTTACACCAACCTGAGCTCCAGTTTCAGCTCAAAGGTGAGCCTGGCCAGCCCACCAAGCATCTTCCAATGCAAAGGCTCCCCAGGAAATCCTCGAATGGCCTCATGGTGTCCTGACCTAGTGCCATTGGACTTTAAAATTGTAGTTCAATATTGCAAGGAAAAAGGAAGAGATGATGGGGATGGAAAGCACAGCCTTGGGAATATAGTTAATAATACTGTAATAACTAGGTATAGTACTGGACTTATGGGGAGGACCACTTCGTATATTATATGAACGTCCAACTAGTATGCTGTACACCTGAAGCTAATGTAGAATAATATTGAATGTCCACTATAATTGACCAAAAAAGAAAAAAAGACAAGAAGAGCCTTGCCAGTGTGGCTCAGTGGTTGAGCATCAACCTATGAACCAGGAAGAAGGTCACAGTTCGAATCCAGTCAGAGCACATGCCCAGGTTTTGGGCTTGAACCCCAGCGTGGGGTGTGCTAGAGGCAGCTGATCAGTGATTCTCATCATTGATGTTTCTATCTCTCTTGCCCTCTCCCTCTCTGAAATCAATAAAATACATTAAAAAAAAAAAAAAGAGGTGATTGAGTTGGGGAAGGAGGGACTTGCGGTTTTGAATGACATTATCACCCAATAGCAATGTGTAGACTTTAATCAAACAAACACATTGTAAAATACATTTATGAGCCTTGTGAAATGACTGGAAGTTTTAACCACTGCTGAATATTTGATGATACTAAAGAATTACTGCTGATTTTTAAAAAAGGCAATAGTATTGTGGTTGCGCTTAGAAAAGAGAGTCATTGCCTTTTAGGGAGCCATGCTGAAGTGCCTGTGGATGGAATAATGGGGTGTCTGGGATTGCTACAGAATAATAAGGGGTGATGTAGTGGGTGAGGCTATACACAAGGACAGTCATCCCTGAGTGGAGAGCGGTTGGACCCAGGTGATGGGTAAATGAGTGACCCTTTTACTGTTCCATTTCAATACTTGTTTAAAATGGACTATAGGAAAAGCTAAAAGGATTGTGTCTGTGCTTCGGCAGCATTTAGGATGAGTTTCACCTTAGCATTATTTTCCAAGGAGTTGACTATGGGAGTGAGTCCTTTCCGGGCTGTTCCTCATGCCTCACTGTCAGTTCTCCTCAGGGCCACCTTGCTTTTCATCCTCTTCCTGTTCCCCTTATTACCACACCTTCTCCCATGGCTTTCATTATCCACCACCTGCCGGCAGACCTCCAATGTGAATATCCTCCTGTTATCCAACTCCATCTACATATTTCTCCACGTGGATGTCCCAGGGCACCTCCCACTCAGCTGAGCTCAACGCCTGCATCCCCAAACCTACTCCTTGTCCCGAATCGCTCTCTCAAGGACTGCTGAGAGCCGCCGGCATTTCTCTGTTTGTTTCCAGTCTACCACTCTAGTTTCCACAATTAGGAATTGACCGTGTCTTATCTCACAGTTATTCATTTCATGAACATTGAGACTGTTTATTGAGTACCTGTCATTGGGCATTCTACTAACCTGGAGTTATGTGTATCATTGCTTAGTCCAGTGTTTGACACAGTATTAACTATCAAAGACCTCCTGCTAACGGGTTCTTCTTTTCCATTAATGAACCATTTCAAGCATGCAAGAAAAAGTCTTGCAGAAATATAAATAATTGTCTATACCAGCCACCAGCTTAAGAAGTAAAATTTAGAGATAAAATTTAAGCTGCCATGCTCCCATCTCTACCCCACCTTCCCCAAACACAGTCATTGCCTTCATTTTTATAGTTATCAATCCAATGAGTATATTTAGATTTTTAATATTATGGAGTAGTCTTTTGAATGTCTCAAACTTCATATAAAATATATTAGACTTATATATTTTTATAGCTCTGTTGACCTAATGTTATGTTTTGGGAATTTATCCATTGTTGATGCCTGAGACTAGTTTATTCATTATCACTGTTGTTCAGTATTTAATTGTGTTTATCTATTCTCTTGTTAATGAAGATCTAGGTTGTATCCTTTTATTAAAAATATATATTTTATTGATTTTTTTACAGAGAGGAAGGAAGAGGGATAGAGAGTTAGAAACATTGACCAGCTGCCTCCCGCACACCCTGCACTGGGGATATGCCCACAACCAAGGTACATGCCCTTGACTGGAATCAAACCTGGGACCCTTCAGTCTGCAGACCAATGCTCTATCCACTGAGCCAAACTGGGTAGAGCCTTTTTTTTTTTTTACTACTATAAACAGTACTACATCGAGCATTTTATATTCACATGTGGGAGTGGGAATGCTAGGCGACTTTCCTAGGCATTACCTGGTGTGCATCATCCCAGGTGTAAACAGGCCAGTCTTGTTGCCTCACATTCTTCGCAACATTTGGCATTGTTAGACTCTTAGAGTATGTGTGCATCTGACGAGTGTGAAGAGTAACTCATTAGGATTTTAAATTGTATTTTTCCGATGACTACTGATATCAAGCATCTTTTTTATTTGTTTATTGGCTATTCAAGGTTTCTTCTTTTGTTAATTATGACTATACGTCTATAATAAAAACTTTTTTTTTTTTACCATTTAAACCATTGTTAAGTGTTCAATGGCACTAAGCATATTTGCACTGTTGTACATCCTAAATACCATATTTTCCGGCGTATAAGATGACTGGGTGTATAAGATGACTTTAGAGAAGATTTTCCTGGGTTAAAAAGTTGTCTTATACGCCGGAAAATACGGTAATTTATTCATTTTCTACGGTGTTTAAAGGTGTTACCATTGTAAGAACTTTATTTTATATTGTGTTCACATGCACACACACATATAGATCTAATGGAAACAAACATTTTATATTCAATATGGAGTATGTACTGACAATAGGAGCTATTGTAGGTTTTCACCGAAGATTAGCCAGAGAGCTCTTCGGTGGATTTGCTATTTGCCGGCATATTTTTCACCATGGACATGTGCGGGCAATTACACAGCAGAGAAATAGTCAATGTAAACATGCACGCAAATCTTTCGGTCCTTGGCTTTGTTCTTGATTTTATGATTAATGATGTGTCCAACTACCCAAGGACCAGACACAAAATCTTAATTCTTTCCTGTTTCTACAACAGTTGAGGGTCCTTTCCTATGGCCCATCACTGCTTGATAGCTCTGTGTTCTGCAGACTGGACAGGAAACCCAGCTGTGTCTTTGTGTCTGTGAATGTCATGAACTAATTTTCAAGTATTCCATGAAACCACAGATAGACTTGGTCAAGCATTTTCCCCCTGAGTTTTTGAAAACATTGCAGATCTTAAGAAATGTACTGCATATGCTCCTCATTCAGTTGCCATTAAACGCTCCAAATCTTGCATTGCAGGAGCTAGACACTGTCCAAAAAAGCTTACTGAGCCATTTCTGGAATTGCTTTCTACAAAAACAGGAAGTCCCAATACACCAGAAGTTATGTGAATGTGAACTTGAGAGGAGTTGGATTAGGCTCAAAATGTTTGCGTTCGTAAATCTGAGCAGGATCTAAATCAGGACATTGATTGTCCTTCTTCTTCTGTGTGTGTGTGGACAGTGTCTACTTTGTATGCACTGTAAGTGCAGTGAAGAGAAGGAGAAATTTCTGTGTTTTGATTACATTGGGTTTGGGGAGGAGAGAAAAGCAATCTTGAGGTTGCCGACTTGGAAACTGAGAATGCGCATTGAATCCAGTGACTCTGGTCTTTTCTGGGTTTGTTTTTGTTTTGTTTTAGGTCCTGTACTTTGCCGTTTGTTAGGGCCACTGAAATGGGGGACGTTTACACTTAGTGATTCGTTTTAAAGATACATTTCATAGATGACAACATTTTATTGAAAGAGTGCTTTGCAAAAACAATTAAAATGTGCGTATGGTGTATGCTATAGACTAATCTTATCCTTTTTTTTTCTTTTCTTTTGATCAGGGGTCAGGAGGGAGACTTGAAACTGTTCCAGGACCTAAAAACATAGCCAACACCTGACATAATTGCTGTGTTCCATATTTCTTTGGCTGAGGGTGCAAGATAGTTTAGAGGAAGACATTTTTTGGAGCAGGAAGGCAATGACTTCTTAACAATGTCCTGTACGTGAGAAGAGGCGCTTTTTAGTTCAGTTAATAAAAATTTAACTTAGGGCATCTTATGGGACCAGGTACTGAATGTACTTGGGATCTAAAGATGAATCTGAAATGGGCCTTGCCCTCAGGGAGTTCACAGTAGGGTAACAGGCAAACAAATCATCAATATTTATAGTGCTATGTCCAGTCGTAAAAGCTTGTGTAAAATGTAGATTTTGTACCGAGGAGGGCAGGATTACTGTGGCTGGGGTGGCGAGAGAGGATGGTGGAGTGTACAGCATTTGGCACGGTGCCTGGCACACAGAGGCTCAGTAAATTTGCTCCTTTCTCCCCTTCCTATAGTCACAGTGGGCTGACCTTAATGTGCAAAGACTATGATGCCACTTGCCAAACATCAAGGGGGTATGGAGTTAGAATTCTTTCTTTCTTTCAAGGGGAAGTAAGTTAGTACTGATTCCTCTGCATTACATTTTTTTTTTCATTCTCCTTCTGGGACTAGTGACCAATATTTACGACATTGCTTACTCGGGCAATGGGCAAGCTGGGAGCAACAACAGATCTACAGATCAATACCCAGTTGTAAACTTGGCCCCTGATGTAAGTGTACCAGCCACATTTGCTGAAGGTTCTTCTATCCTTCTTCCATTTCAGCAGCAGGAAGCCTATGGAACTCCTAAAAGTGGTGCTTATTAAACTTTTCTTGGGTGTCCCAAGGGCTTGGGTGTGTGAGGGGTTGGTAGGGGAACACAGGCAGACTGTGGATATTCTATTGCAAACACAAGATGTTTGAAGTCTTAGGCTTACTTAAAGGATGTGTGCGCTTGCTGTAGTCCCAGATAAGATGATAAGATATCCATTAGTGTATATGAACATGCAAATATGGCTTCCAGTTATTTACCAAGTTAAACCATTTACCTCCCTGAGTCACCAAGTAAAACTGACACTCCAGGAAGAAGTGTTTAACCTGTGACTACTTGAGCCCTTGCTACACCATTTTGAACAACTTTGTCTGAAAAGAAGAAATAAGTATGTGTAACTCACAGACTGTCCGGCCAGTCAATGGACTTACATCATGGTTTCATTACTACACTCTTCATTTCCCTCTTGCCCTTCATCGGAGGCATTCTGGCTGCTCGTTCTAGTTCAAGACCAGACACAGAGCCTGCTCACTTCAGTGGCGCAGGCATGGGGCTTGCATATGACAGCCTGGGGAGTCTTTCACGCCTTCCCTGGCCGCTCCCTCTTTTTCTGATAGTGCCATGACAACTCTTCTCTCTCTCATTCTTTCTTTCTTTCCACTCTCCAAAGCATTTTCACACACACTTTTATATCTTTTAAATTTTAATGTGACTTAAAAATGTCCATCACCATATATTCCCCCATACCCTCTTCCAGCTCCACCCCACCCCACCCCACCCCTGCCATATCACTCCGTATGGCATTGACGACAGACATCCTTAACCTTATTTGACCAGGAATCAACGAAGGTTTATCCAGGTTATCCTCAAAGTTGCATTCATTCAGAAGTATTTGTTTTGTGTCTTCCTTGCGCCAGACACTATACAAGGAGCTAGAGACAGAAAGGAGAATAACACAGTTCCTGTCCTAAAAGAGGAGTTAGGAAAGTAAACAGCAATTATAGGATCAAGGGCTCCGTGCACTAAGAGGGGTTAAGCAGAGGGCTCGAAACAGAAGCCTCAGAGCAAACTCCTAATCCACACTTGGGAGGTGTTGTGAGGACCAGAGAGCTTCATGGGGTGAGTTCCATCTGCATCAAGATCCGAAGGACAAGTAGGATTAACTAGAAGATGAAATAACAGAAAAGAGCGATAGTCACAGGCTCAGAGAGAGGCATGTGCTGCATGGGTGTGTGTGTGGGGGGGAGGGGGGGAAGCGGCTTCTAGCTCGGTGTGGAAAGCGTGATAACGAGGCAAGGCTGCCCCGTTTGGTCGTCCAGGTTGTGTAGGCACCACACCAGCAGCCGTCACTCACACAGACTAGGATGTGAAGTCAGAGGTGGGCAGCGTGGCTTCCCTGCAAGAAAGGTGGGTGGGGAAAGTGGAGGAAAATCGTGAAAACCGAGCAGACTCAGATGTTTGTAAATAGACTGAAGGTGATGGACAGCCACCGAAGGAAGAGTGGTTAGAACAGGCTTGAAGTTCAGAAAGGGGGTGAGATGGGGGTGGGGGTAGAGGGGGTGGAGAGGGGGATGGAGAGTGGGTCCCCGGAAACCAGGCGGAGGCTGTGCCAACCAGGCCGGCAGCCTGGTCTGAAGTGAGGTCCTGGACACTGGGAGTGGCATGAATAGATTTAGGAGATATGATGGGAACAGCCTCAGGTTCTGTTCTTCTACCAGATGGGGTCACCTGCTGATGTGGGGTGCACAGGAGGTGTCAGGGGAAGACCATTAATCCCCTTTGCACATGCTCAGTGGGAGGTGTTCAATTGTAACACATAGACAGCCATCTGTTTCTCTAGCTAAACAAGTTTATTTGGAAACAATAAAAAATTTGCAATTTGGTTCACGTGGTCTAATCGCACACCACTTGCCAGTCCAGAGAAACAAAGAAGAACATTCTTTTATGGACTTGGGAGGGGCTGTTGGAGGAAACAGAAGATCTGAAGTATGGTGACTTTTCACTGGCTGCGTTATGGCAGCTCCCACTGGCTGAGCTGTTACGAGGGACCTTTCCTTCCTCCTGCTGAGGTAGTGGTGCCTGTCACTGTCCTGCGGGAGGTGCAAGGTGTGTCTCTTCCTGTTGGGGTCAGTAGTGTGTATCGTGTTTGGGACTTTTCCAGCCTCCTGACTCCATTTCAAATGGGTTTCTGTTGGTCAGTTTTCACAGATGATTTTTAGACATTCAAGGGAGAAGTAGGCAGTCTGGTGATCAGGAGAAATACGGTTGGCCCAAGACACAGATATGCATTTTATTTTAAAAAATGTGCTTATTGATTTTAGAGAGATAAAGGGAGTGGGAGAGCGAGAGCGAGAGCGAGAGCGAGAGCGAGAGCGAGAGCGAGAGCGAGAGAGAGAGAGAGAGAGAGAGAGAGAGAGAGAGAAACATTGATGAGAGAGAAACATCAATCTGCTGCCCTGCAGGCCCCCTTCTGGGGATCCAGCCTGCAACCCGGGCATTTGCTCTGACCAGGAATAGGACCAGTGACCTCTTGGTTCATGGGTCGATGCTCAACCACTGTGCCACACTGGCTGGGCCAGATATGCATTTTAGACCAAAGGCAAAAAGGATTGTCAGAATGTGCCCACAGGGAGCTGGTCAAAGCTGCCGTGTTTTCAGGAGAGTGGGAGAGGGTTGAGGAGATGGGGAAGTGGAGAGAAGAAACATCTCTTCCGAGAAGGTTGCTGTGAAGGAGGAATGGTTATGAACATGAATTTGTGTGATTGTTTTTCTGGAGGAAGGTTGAGAAGGGGCCTCAATTCCTCAGGGCTCCAGTTCAGCTGAAAGACCACCACTGGACATTTCAATGGCCCATCGGGGTTTTTCTCTTTTAGCAGAGCTTGCTGCTTTCACTAGCTTCACCTCTTTGGCATTTCTTTCCTCTCCCTCCAGGCTCTTTCAACGCGTCTGATAATGAAACCTACAGGAGACAAGCCCTGGCGGGAGGGGAGGGGGCGGCGCTCAGTTGTTTAGAGCATCATCCTGAGGTTGTGGGTTCAATCCCTGGTCAGGGTACATACAAGACCCAACCAATGAGTGCATAAACAAGTAGAACAATAAGTTGATGTCTCCCCCCGCCTCAAATCAATTGAGAAATTTTAAAAAATTATGTACACACCAAAAAAATCAATAAAGGAGATATATTTTTAAAAATCTACATGAGAAAAATTAAGAAAAGAAAATAACCAAATTTAATTACATACATACCCCTGGAAACCCCACATGCACAAGGGTTCAGGAACAAATGTTGGAATGAGCTAAGAGCTGAGAGTGTGGATGGGCACCCAGGGCTTGGCGGGAGGGGGAGGAAGGTCATGGCAGGGTGGTAAGAAGTGCACGCGTTCAGTAATCATAGCTTGCCCTGCCCTATAGATAGGCCGAATGATTTCTGCTGATAACTCTTACTACAGGCAAGGCCTCTATTTTAAATTCTTCTAGGTAGTTAAGGGGGGATGGGCAGAGGTTCCTCTTTAGCCCCAGGGTCTTGGTTGCCTGGAGCTCAAAATAATCCGCATACCAGAGTGAATGTTGGGGTTCAGTTCTGAACTCCCACAGTGGCTTCTCTTCTCCCCTTTGTCCTCCACTCCTTTGTCTTCCAAGATGAATCTTACCTTCTCACCTTCTAATGCTTTTCCAAGACAGCTGTCTAAAGAAGGTGAACATGAATGGGATAGAAGTTTAAAAACCACAATGAACAATGGAGGAAATGCAATCTTCATGTTAGCAGTCCCTCACAGGAAAACTTTAAATACTTTATCTCTAAATTGTTGTAATAACTTAGCTCTTTCTACTTTGGATTGTGTGTGTGTGTGTGTGTGTGTGTGTGTGTTGCTGAATTTTACACTTTAGGTAGGCAAGTGGGATTTTGAGAAAGTACTTAAAAAAAAGTCCTAGTTATAATGAGTAGAATTACTATGTTTCCAGCTGATGGTCCCTCCACTTGCATACTTTTAAAATCAGACAGTTTCCCTTTATTTATTGAATTTGTACTTAATAGCCAGCATTATAGGGTTACCAAAAAAGTATGAGGCATGGCTCATGCCCACTCGAAGTTTCTAATATAATGAAGAAAACAACACATTTACAAACAAAATGTAAGAAATTACAGGAGACTGGAAACTCATAAAACAAATACAATGGACAAGAAAAAGCAAGCATCAATGAAGTACTTAACTGAATGCTACTGATTGTACAGGTTAGAAGGTCAAGGACAGTAAAGGTCAGGAGCTGAGAGAGGCATTTCCTGTTCTAAAGAACTTAACCTTCAACAAACCAACACAAAAATGAACTTTATGATATTTACTTGAAAAAAAAGAAAACCCTACCCTAGGTCTTCACTGTTAAGATGTCATCTTCTCCCATATGAACACAATGGGTGTCACAGTCATCTTGCACCGACTTGTACCAGGCACTGTTGTAAGTAAGTGCTTTATGCGTGTGGACTTGTTTAGTATGGATTATTCAATGGGTGGAAATAGCTCATCTTCTCCCCTCTGGCAAGGTGCTATGGAACCATTGGTACCGATGGGAACCTGATGGCTGTTTAGAATTCGGGAAGCATGGTGTGTGCAGAAAGAAATAGTGCTCAGAGATGAGACTTCATAAAAATGACCCATGTTTCCTGGTCTCCTCAGCCTGGACTGCTGGCCCTTGGTGTCCTGGTTTGTGAGGACCCCCCGTAGCCCTGACACCCTTGGGCTTCCTGTCGCTTGACCGTCAGTCAGAGGCCACAGCGGCTTCAAAATAGCAAAGTTTCCATGCTGAGGTCGTGAGGTGACCCATTCAACGTTTACCCTCATCCGGCATCAGTTTTCACAGCCCTGCAGTGGTTTCCACCTTGGCCAGGAAGGTGCTTCTGATTTATTTACAAGCTCTCTCAACTACCAGCGTAAAGTCAAAATACATGACGATGTTGGGTTGGGCTCCTTGGAAACAGGCTCTGAGATGGAGACTGGGGGCAGGTTATGGGAGCGTGGCCCTTGGACCACCTCCTGTGGGGAAAGGAGGGGAGAGGGGGGGACAGGCTGGGCAGAGGTGGTCTGCGATGCAGTTGTAGCAAGGACTTGGCTGATCCCAGGGGGCGCTCTGGAGCTAAGATGTCCTTTACAGGTGTCCTGTACTGAGACCAGGGGTGCTTGCCATTGTACCCTGGCACTCCTTGGATATGAGTAGTGCCCAGGGAGGGGCTGTAACCTTAGAGGATACAATGACTTTGACTGGGGGCAATTCCTGAGGAATGATTCAATGTCAGGCTGTCAGCAGGCAACATCCCCAGCAGCTGGGGGAGTAAAAGCTTGGGCCCATTAATTCTGAAGCAGTGTCTAGTCTTCCCTGAAACATCTGGGTAGGTATTTCCTTTTCCCAGTGCATGGTCACCCTCGTAAATGACATCATTTGCTTCCTTTGGGAAAGGCTTGGATGTAGATTGGTAGTATATGTTTATGGTGATGCTGCAAAGTTTTCCTCAGTGGGACCAGCCTGTCTTATTTATTTATTTTTAAATATACTTTTATTGATTTCAGAAAGGAAGGGAGAGGGAGAGAGAGAAACATCAATGGTGAGAAAGAATCATTGATCGGTTGCCTCTTGCACGCTCCCCACTGGGGATTGAGCCCGCAACCCGGGCATGTGCCCTGGCCAGTAATTGAACCGTGACTTCCTGGTTCATAGGTAGGCGTGAAACCACTGAGCCATGCTGGCGGGGCTCAATCCGTCTTTTAATAAAGGGGCTGTGTCTGTGAACTGGTGTGGTATGGAAACTGGGTGAGAAGAACGAGTTTTCACTTTGATGGCCTCGGTCAGGTTTCAGGCAGCAGAACTACAGTTTTAAAGACGAAGGGACACTTCAGGAGTCTGCTCAGGGCCACTCAGGACGGCAGCGAACATCCCTGCAGGTCAAGACCTTTGAGTACTCAGTAAACGTGTCCCCCTTGTCCCTGCCAGTTAAATGCTGCCGCTTGGGCATTGCCATCCCAGGACCCAATTATCATGGAAATCAGGAAGCCATCTCTACGAAAGCATCTCCCCCACTATACCCAGCCACTTCTGAGCTTTTCTGGTGCTCCCCTTACTAATGCATACATTTTCCAATGCCCGAGTGCAGAGACCATCATCTGGGCCTCTAGGGCATGGAGATTGGGGCTGGGTGTACGGACTGCATGGGTCTACATGCTAACGTAGCTCCAACAGTGCCCTCTCCATAGCATTTCAGGTTTCCTTCCCTACGTCATAGCAAGGACATTCTGTCCTTGAATATAGACAACCACCGAGGCAGAGTTTCATTTAACCAAGGAGGAAAGCCTTTGGAGTCACTGCCAGTGCTTGAGCTCACCTGGTAAACACACACTTCCTGGTAAATGCACCCGCACCAATGCATTTGGCCCAATCCTGTGCCCTTTGTTTTGTTTGGAACTTGACCAAGAGGCTTTCCGCCTTCGGCAGGTCGTGTCACCTTGGGCACTGATGCTGATATTTGAGGAGCTAATCCAGCGCCTGGATCCTGGTCTGCGTTTGGAGTTCTCTCGTGCACAGTGGTTCTACATGCAGGTGTAAGCATCTTACCTTTGTTTGTTCTTCTAACAGAGCTGGGCGGTAGCAGTTACGGAAATACACGCTAATTATAACCACTTTCCTTCATTTCCCCTTTATTATACAGTTAGGACATTATGTTGATTTTTTTTTTGGAAATTTGCACAGGTAGGTAACATTATTTACGAACTGCATTTCACGATAGTCAGGGGAGTATTTAAAACACTAGTTACAAAAGGGGATGATGGGCCTGGTAGGGTTGAGAATGGCCTCTCCATCCCCCCTTTCAGGCTGCTATCATCTTATATAATAAAGAGGGAATATGCAAATTGATCATCACTCGGGTCAATTTGCACCCACAGCTGAGGCTAAGTTCCCATAAGGAGCCTTAAGGAGCAATCAGCAGGGACCTGAGGCTGCTCGCCCACCCACCTCCTGCATGGGGCTTGACAGGGGACCTCAGGTTGTGCCTTCCACCTGCAGGGCTTGACAGGAGACCTCAGGCTGCTCCCCCTGCCCTGGCACCAGGCCAGAGGAACTCAGGCTGCACCCTCTTCCCTGGTGCCAGGCTGGGGGACCTCAGGACATGCCCCCCGCCCTGGCCCCAGGCCAGGGGACCTGAGGCTGTGCCCCCTGCCCAGCGGGACTTGACGGGGGGCCCTCAAGGTTTGCCCTCCGCCCTGGTGCTTGGCCAGGGGACCTCAGGCTGTGCCCCCTGCCCCGGCACCAGGCTGGGGGATCACAGGCCATTCCCTCCACCCAGCAGGGCTTGATGGGGGACCTCAGGCCATGCCCCCCTGCCCTGGCACCCAGGAGACCTGAGGCTGCACCCCCCCCCCCCCACCTGGCAGGGCTTGACAGGGTGGGACTGGCCGGGTCTGGATCTAGCCCAATGAAGGGGGGCCATCCAGGTTTGGGTCTTGAGTGATTTTGAGGTGCACGTGGGTGGTTGAAGACCTGACTCTGGGTTCCATGGTGCACCCCAGACTCTGACAGGAGGAAGATTTTCATATACGTTTTACTAATTTTCTTTAATCTCTGACACTTCTATTATAGAGAAAGGGCAAATAGCAATATTAAAATGTTTCCTCTAATTAATCCCCTTTTAATGTGCACGAATTTTGTGCACTGGGCCACTAGTGTCTGTATAGGCACGTTCACGATGAACCAAAGTGGGTCTGGAGCACAGCCACCAGATGAAATCACTTGTGATGAATCTCCTGAAAGGTGGCTATGGTTAAGCAGAGCAGTCAGCATCCTATTCCATTTACTTACCCAGCCATGCAGGAGGATATTAGCACCAGGTAAGTAGACCTATCAGCAAGCTACAACGAAGAACCATCTAAGAGCTGCCACCAGAGCAAGCTGCTTTGTGCTTGCAAAGGCCTTGGAGAGGCAATTTTTGTGCATCCCTGAGGCGAGGGGAGGGGAAGGTAGGAGTGTGCTTTCCTCGATCCCTGGTCTGCAGGATCCGAATCCCAATTCCGTTCCACCTGGACTCTCTGGGGACGAAGTAGGGAGGAGGAGTCCACGTTAGGTTTGTGAATGAAGGTAGATGTTTGATCTAGCTCTGGGTTGCTGCTCAAGGGCACTGGCCTGCATTGCTCTATGGCCTTCCCAGGGCATACAGGGCTACCTGGGAGCAGCACCCCACCCCTCCATACTCAACTCCTCCTCCCAAATCTCAACTCTCTCAGGGAAGCCTGCCTCCTCCCTCCACTCCCCCTCAGCTTGGGCTGGTTCCTTGGCCACAGATTCCTTCAGAAGCGTTTCTCACCTGTGGTTTCTGGCCTCCGTGTGGGCTTGCTGAGCGGGGACCATGTGGGTTATGTGGGTCACCTCCTAGGACTGGCTCTCCTGTCTGCTGTGCTGCACCCCCACCCCTCACCCCGTCATCCCAGTCCCTGGTACGAAGGAGGCGCGGAGCAGACAGCTGTTGACAATACATGTTTGCTCCAAGTCCCAGCAGCACTGACACCTTCCATGGTTGGGAAGGTACCACTGCATCTGCAGCCCGTGCGTCCGGCAGCTGAGCCTCCCGCCGGCTGAAGGCGTGGGGACTGGACTTTGCGTACATGGGCGAGTCGGAGCAGGTAGAAACCCCCAGAAGCCCATCAGTGCGGCCATTCGGGCCTCCTTTCTCCCGCAGTCACCCCGGGCCGCCCCCCTTCCCTAAATCAAACCCAGGGGGAGCCGGCGCTGGGGGCGCGCGTCTAGCGGGGAGGGAGGTGGAGGAGGAGGCGTCCCCGTCCCCGTTCCCGGGGCCTGGCAGCACCTGCTAAGGGACGACAGTGTGCCCGGGGCCTCCCGCGGGGAGCAGAGCCTCCGGGGGCCGCGGGAGGACGGCGCCGGGGGACCCCGCTCCAGGTTGGGGCGAGGCTGGGCCCCACCTCCCGGCACCGCAGGCGGCGAGCGGTTGAACCGCAGCCCCTCGCCCCCCGGGGCGGGTCCGGGCGGAGGAGCGGCCGGGGGCGCCTCTCCGGCTCGGGGGCCGGGCGGGCGCGGGGCGGGGGTGCGAGGCGCGGCGCGGGCGGCAGGAGGCAGCGTCGGCCCGGCGGCGGCGGCGGGAGGCCGCGGTGATGTCAGCGGCGGCCGGGCCGGCGGCGGCCGGTACTTCCTGTGCGAAGGCGGCGGGCGGGCTCCGCCGCGGGCCCCACGCGCCAGGGCCGGCCTCTCGGCGGCGGGGCGGAGCCGGGGGAGGGCTGTCAGACTCGGGACGGACCTTCCCTGCCCCCGGCGGCCCCTTCCGCTTCCCCGGCCCCGGCGCGCCATCCGCGGGCCGGGACCTGCGGCGCTGAGGGAAGATGGCAGTGCTCAGACTCAGCGACCAGGTAGGGCCGGCCGGGCGGCGGGAGGGGCCGGGGCCGGGCGGGGGGGTGGGAGGCGCCGCGAGCTGTTTACTCCGCCGGGGGAGGCGTGCGGCTGCCCCGCTCCCGCCGGCAGCTCCAGCTCCGTCCGCATCCCCGTCCCCTGCGCAGTCCCGCCCGGGCCGTCGGAGCTGCGCCTCGGCTCGGGGCAGGGGCAGGGGCGCGCTGCGCACCCGGGGCCAGAGGGCTGGGGCGCACCCGGGGGCCGGGGGGCTGGGGCTGGGGCGCACCCGGGGGCAGGGGGTCTGGGGCGCACCCGGGGGCCGGGGGGCTGGGGCTGGGGCGCACCCGGGGGCCGAGGGTCTGGGGCGCACCCGGGGGCAGGGGGTCTGGGGCGCACCCGGGGCTGGAGGCTGGGGCTGGGGCGCGTGGTCCCCGGACCCGCTGGGCAGGGGGATGGGAGGCGCGCGGCTCTGGCTCCGGTTTGTCGCCTGCTGCGCAGCCCGGGCCCCGCCGGCCGGTGCCGCCGAGGGCGGGCTGGTCCGCGCCGCCGCGGGGAGGGCGAGGGATGGAGAGGGAGAAGCGCGGCCGCCGGGACCCCGCCCGCGCCCAGCCCCGCCCCGGCCCACGCCGCGCTCAGGGTCCGCTGTCGCCCGGCCGTTTGACACGACAGCCCGGCGTCCTCGAGAGCAGCGCGCGATGGGGACCCGGGACGCGGCCCTCCGAGGCGGAGTGGAGTGGAGTGGGGCCCGGCGCACAGGGCGGGTGGGGGAGGGCGCCCCTACCTGTGCCCATCAGCCTGGCTGCGCGGAGCCTGGCGTGCAGTACTGGGTCCGTCCGGGGGTCCGTCCGGGAGATGGAAGCACCGCCTCGGCGGACCCGGCTGCTCTCACACGTGCACACTCCTGGGCGCCCAACCGAAGGTGCAGACCCAGCTCGTGGCAGCTCCTTCCACGGGAGAAAGAAAGAGCTGCTTCCACTCCCTCCCCGCCCGCCTGCTCGTGGGTAGCGCGGGGACCTGGAGCCCTAAGAACGGCCTAAGACTTCCATGCAGTGTCACCGCCATGAGTTGCTCTCCTGCCCCCCTTTTAGAGTCAAAGCTTCGTATTTGCAACCCCTAAGTATTTACACCCCTCCCCTCCTTGCAAGGAAGAGATTACTGAATTAAATGCACGTTAAATTTAGCAGGAGGAGCAGCTGGCAATTGTGATGAATGGACTTGTTCCCGCGGGTCGCTGAGCTTTTAAAAGTGTGTGTAAGTTGATAGTAGGATTCCCCCCACCTTTCGGTCACACACTTGGACAACTGTTGGACATTTGCTTGTGTTAAATCTTCCAGTTGTAGTCTGGCACGGCCTTGTCATCTTTGCCACCACATGCTGCTCACTGCGCCTGTCTGTTATTCCTAAACCTTTAAAGTACAAAGAATACTTCCAAGGCTCATTACTGTTACCACATTCACAAAGTTTCGCATAGAACTTTAGAGTTGCGAGGGACCCCAAGGACCGTCTTCGCCCAGCGGGTGGCTGAGCGGTTGGGCAAGGACCTAGGAACCAAGAGGTGGCTGGTTCGATTCTCTGTCAGGGCACATGCCAGGGTTGCTGGCTCCATTTCCAGTCGGGGGTGTGCGAGGAGGCAGCCGATCAATGATTCTCTCTCATCAATGATGTCTCTCCCTCTCTCATCAATAAAAATATATTTAAAAAAGAAAGAGAGCATCTTAGCCCAACTCTTTCATTTTTAAGATGAAGGAACAGATCTGGAGAAGGGAAGTACATCTGTCTCTCGCCTTCCAGGCTCTTGTGCTTTCTGCGGAGGCTAACACACCCCTGTCTTGTCATTGGATGTGAGAAAGGGTTGCCAGAAGCCATGTGTTCTATAACTCGATAGCAACACCAGTGAAAAGTATTTTTCTCACAAGAAAGAAAGTTACTTGTTCTTCAGGACTTCACAGACTAGGACAGGCAGAAACGTTTCTCTTTTAAAGTGTTTCCGAATACATCCCTGCCTCCCCCCCAACCAAGTGGGGTTGCTATGGGGAGAAAGAAAGAGCTGAACAGCCTTCATGTGGTTCCATGGGTGCCTGATGCGGAAAAGGACCAGGAGTTCTATGACTTGAGGGCACCTATGACTTGCCAGCCGGTTTCTGGGCAAAGCCAGAGGAAGGCTGGCCGAGGAGGTGTTGGGGTGGGGTGGGTGGTGGGCAGCCACAGTTTCTGCGTGGTTTTGGGCCCAGGAAGTGTGTGACCTTCCTTGCCTTATATAGTCTTACCTTTCAGTTTGAAATTCGAGATTCTTAGAAGCGGGTTGCTAACCTCACCCGAGGCAGAAATACCCTTGGTTTAAACTCCTCCCGAGTGAGCTGGGCTCCACCGTTGTGTGTGGGGAGCCAGCTTGGAGTCCCCCTGCTCGACAGTTTGTAGAAGAGTGAGTGCCTCGCTCTCCATCCAGCGATCTGTAGATCTGTAACACAGACTTTTCTCGACTCCTCCCTCATCTGTTTAATGCCGTGTGTGTGTGTGTGTGTGTGTGTGTGTATGTGTGTGTGTGTGTGTGTGTGTGGTGAATCTTGAGTTTTGCCAAGCCTCTTGGATTTTGAGCTTGAGGACACATTCTTGCCCTGGATGACCCAGATCACAAGTGGTCTGGGTTTGTTTTGAACGGGCCTGAAGTGGGAGGGATAGAAGCTGATGTTTCTGGTCCGGCCCAAGCTAGGTCCGGAGCTTGCTGGGCTGTACGGTCACTGCTTCAGCAGTCAGTCCTGCACCCCACCCAGGGGTACCCCGGGGGGAGGATTCCCTTCCTAGCTCTGTTTTGCAAGAGTGAAAAGAAAGGGGGGAGGGGGTAGCAAGTGTGGTTTCCAGTTTTTTTTGTTTTTTTTTACTACGAGAAGGAACTGGAAGCTGTTGCTACAAACAAACTTGGCATTTGGCAGTTCTGCATTTGTCACTGTGTCTGCTCTGCTTTCCTCTGCACACAACACACATCATGTTCTAGCGACACGGGGACTGCCATCCTGTCTGCAGGGACGAGGGTTTTTGTAGGACGTGGGGCTCCTGGGGCTAAAGCAAGCCGGGGGTGGGGCCAGTCCCCATGAGGAGCACGGAGCATGCTCACCTGTGAAATGAATACAGCCATGTCATTCTTTTCTCCAAGTGGACTTCAGGCCGTTTATTTATATCTTTGATTTAAAAGAGGTAATTTTAAGTTTAAGGAAGAAAATTCTGTTAACCTATAAATGTAATGCATTTTGGCTCAAGAGAGCCATGAAACTCTGCAATTAGATTTGCTGTTGAACTTTTGGGAGCTGCTCTTTATGTCACATAGTTAAGGCACTGCAGTGATTTAAACATGCACACACACACACACATTCATTGATTTCAGAGAGGAAGGGAGAGGGAGAGAGACATAGAAACATCAGTGATGAGAGAGAATCATTGATGGGCTGCCTCCTGCACGTCCCACACTGGGGATCGAGCTGCAGCCTGGGCCTGTGCCCTGAACGGGAATCAGATCGTGACCTCTTGGTTCTTAGCTCGAGGCTCAACCACTGAGCCACGCTGCCCGGGCAGCACTGCAGTGATTTTACGCGTGAGGCCATCTCTTCAGCTTGGGCCCCTCACACTTTCAAAGTGTTGAAGTCAGGTGGGAGGTTCGTCGGACCTCGGAGACGTTCACCTGGGAGATGCTCACGACTGTTCTTACCTGAACTTGCCGGTGGCAGCGGGATGCCACCTGCACGCGAGGGCTGCCCGCAGACAAGCCGTGTCAGCAGGTGGCCCTGCTTGGCGCTCCTGCCCGGAGGCTTCTGGCTTGGTGTCCCCTTGCCAAGTCCGGGATCACACTTGAGTTACTCATCTCCTTGTCAGAGGCAGTGGCTGGCAGCCCTGGCGGCGGCAGGAATTGAGAGTCCCTGTAACTCCGAAGGCAGGGTTTCTGGCCCCGAGTGTGCGGGGCCCAGCTGGCCACCTCCTTGGGCTGCCCCATCCCCCTTGCTCCAGGCTCACAGCAGACACTAAGCTCCAGGCCTGCTTTCAGCAGAGAAGAGGGGACAGAAAGGCTTTATTCTCTGACGTTCACCAGTTGTTTGGGGCCCCAGTCACATGGTTTGGGGTGTGCCCTTGAGGACTGGTGTTTCGTGGTGGAGACCTAATAATGGCTGACATTGATCTTGATCTTACTGTGCGCTGGGCCTTTCCTGAGAGATGATTCACATTTCTCTTAATACCCACAGCCACTGTAGTGTGATTCCTGTTTTACAGACGAGAAAACAGGACTAGAGAGGCTAATGGACATGTCCAAGGGCACACACCCAAGGGAGAACCAGTGCGTTGTCCACCTATCCTGGCGGCCTTGATGGCATAGGTGGGGCTCTAACCACAAGGCTGTACTTTTAACAGATGAGAGGGCAGTGCGGCCACTGGACCCACGGGTGTCTGTCTCACTCCTGGGAGCCATGGGGTGAGCTGCATCCTGCACTCCTCGGAGCCCTGGGCCGGCCCCAGGCCCGAGAGGTCAGGAGCTGCTCTGAGCCTCTCCTCCTACCTAACCTGAGCCTGGCTTACCTGTTAGCCTCCTCCCCCCTCCACCGCCCCTGCGGAGCGAGGTGTTGGTGGGTAACTTGGTGATTCTTTTCCCCCTTGGTGATTAGCGTGTAAACTAGGATCATTATAGAAAATCAGAAAGCTAGACAGACAGTTCGAACCCTCTGAAATCTCTATACTCAGCCAGAACTCTCCCTCTTGACGTCTTGATATATTTCCTCTAGTCTCCAGTGTAGGTTGCCAGGTGCAACGCTCACTTTCTGCACGACACTATCAGTGTTTTTCTCTTGAGCACAGAGCCGATATCTGTGCTGTGTAGACCAGCGAATTTCCAAATAAACGGAATTTATGCTTCTCTGAAATAAACAGTTGGCTGTAGCAGCACACAAGGCCTAGCCCTGGACTGACTGAAACTTAAAGAAAAAAAATGTTTTTAACTTCCTCTTTTCCTCTAAACAGAGTAAATATAAACCCAAAAAGGCCCAGTTGTCTGTGCCAGAAACAGGACTGAACAATGTAACGTGAATTTGTACGGGCTGGAGTATAACGTGAAACCATTGAAATACACTCAGGAATTACAGAGATCTGATCATCCTCTGGTTTCAGACTTGTGTCAGCGATGGCTCCCATTTGTCTCCCCCAAAACTCCTCCCATCGAAGCTCAGCCTGTAGGAGAGCTTGGCAGGAGCAGTGCCCCCGCCCCCCAGGCCCTTTCAGAGCCCACGTAGTGTCAGTATTACTTGAAAATCCCTTCGGATGAGAAAACTACTGGTGACTGGCTCAGTGTTTCTTTTTTCTCACACGTCAGATACTCAGAAAGCAAACAAGTAAACATACGAGTGTGTCGTAGATGATTAGGCGTTACACAAAATTTGGTCGGCCATAGCATGTTTATCCGAACTGGGACAGTTTTTGAGACTGATGAGGGGTGTGAGCTGGGGAGCAGATGCGAGCCGAGTGACCCAGGCAACCCTGGACACGTGGCCGCACCTTGCAGGGCTCTGCCTGCCCACCACAGGCCTGGCAGTAGCAGCGAGCTAGTGTGACGGGCAGACTGGCCACTCTCCTCCAGGCCAGGTTTACCCGGAGCAGGGCTCCAGACGTGGTATTAGGACCACGGGCAAGCCCAGAGGTGGAGGAGGATGGCTTCCGTCTGGCACTCGGTTCCGAGCAGCTGACAGAGGGGCTGCAGGAGCATCGCATCAGAGGCCTTGCCGCTGAGGAGGGGGAGTGTGATGACGTAGCCAGTGCTTGCCGTGGGCACAGGCAGCCTGGCAGATGTCGTGCTTTAGCCAGCCCTTCCCACATCACACGAACCTCCGGCCTCAAGTGGCTCGGTGTGAAGTAAAGAGGTTGGACAGGAGGCCGTGGGTGCCTGGGCCACGCCCTCTCCCTCTGACCAGCCTCGGCCTCTGCAGAGGGGCCTGCTCTCCCCGTGGTGTGTGCGGGACTCCTCTACACAGATGTGGCCATGGAGGGCGCGTTTGCAGATGTGCTCGAATTGGGATCTCCAGGTACCAGCCACTTAACTCCCGGTTCCAGAAGGGGGTTTGAACCAGTGTCCATGAATTGGGAAACAATTCCTGCCCTGAATAATAATATCCCTTTATTTTATAGGTAATCCATGATTTTTTATTTTACAGATTAGTTTTGTATAACAAAAATTATACAAGAGTAATCTAATATAATAAAAGAGCAATATGCAAATTAACCATCACTCCAAGACACCCAAGCCACGCCTACCAGGCAATCAGAGCAGCTGTATGCAAATTAACCCAGCCAAGATGGCGGCTGGCAGCCATGGAGCTAGAGCAAACAGGAGGCTTCTGTTGCACCAGTGATGGAATTGAAACTGCCTAGGCCAGACACGGAGCTGAAGCAAACAGGAGGCTTCGTTGCCTGACTAAGCCTCTGCTCAAGGCAATAAAGTTTCAATTATAGAAGATAAATAAACCCCAGAAACCTGATTCCAGCCAGCCTCGCTAGGACGTTGGGTCAATGGGAGCTATGGGCAGCCTGAAAACGATCCTCAGCCCCTCACCCAGGCTGGCCAGGCACCCCAGCAGGGACCTGAACCCTGAAGGGGCTGTGGGTAGTCTAAAAACGGCTCTCAACCTCTCACCCAGGCTGGCCACACCCCCATGGGGTGAGGGTCCCCACTGGGGGGCTTGGCCAGCCTGCAAACAGCCATCAGCCCCTCACCCAGGCTGGCCAGGCACGCCAGCAGGTGGACATCCCCCAAGGGGTCCCAGACTGCAAGAAGGCAAAGGCCAGGCTGAGGGACCCCCCCACTCCAAGTGTAAAAATTTTTGTGCACCAGGCCCCTAGTATAATATAATATAAATAATCTGATATTTTTATTTATTATTTTTAAATTGAGTTTATTGGGGTCACCTTGGCTAATAAGGTTGTATAGGTTTCAGGTGTACATTTCTATGATACATGATCTGTCTATTGCCTTGTGTGCCCACCACCCACAGTTAGCTTTGGTTGACTATTTTACTACTTTGTAACGAGCATCATATTTGCCTTCTGTCTGTCAGCAGAGGTTGGGAGAACAGGTACATTTGCTTATCAATGTTTTTACTGTAAAAAAGTTAGTAGCCTCAGAGGTTGAAATGAATAATTCATGACTAGTTTTTAAAATGATCATATTCATAATTTTTAAGGATCCTTTTATTTGTCCCCCTCCTTTGAAAAGAGAAAATTTGTCTAGTACTCTCTTAATTGGACCAAGCGAGTAAGAAGTACGTAGTCCACCTTTGGGCTGTTTCAGGCTTTACAAAGCCAGTGCTTTCTTGAATTTCTTGGTTTTCTTTTTTTTTTCTTTTTAAAAAAAATATATATTATTGATTTTTTTACAGAGAGGAAGGGAGAGGAATAGAGAGTTAGAAACATTGATGAGAGAGAAACATCAATCAGCTACCTCCTGCACACCTCCCACTGGGGATGTGCCCACAACCAAGGTACATGCCCCTGACTGGAGTCGAACCTGGGACCTTTCAGTCCTCAGGCCAACACTCTATCCACTGAGCCAAACCGGTTAGGGCTTGAATTTCTTGGTTTTCATGTGTCTTGGTTTTTGTACCTCTCTCTCTTATGGGTCATAAGAATCCCAGTGTAACTTTCTAAGATATCTTAATACCAGGAGGTCATTTTGCCCTAAGGGAACCTTCAGAGATCCTAGTATAATTAGAGAGGTTGGTGGGAGCAGCTGAGGCCTCTAAAAGTTTCAGTGTTACATTGCTGTTGTTTATTTTAAAACTAGAGGGCTGGTGCACAAAATTCGTGCACAGGTACGGTCCCTAGGCCTGGCCTTCTTCCCTGGCTGCCAGCAGCTGGTCCCACCCCCGGTTCCCCGTTTGCCATTGGGTGATGAGAACCTGCCGGCTGGGGGGAGGGACCGAGAGGTGGTCAGTGCACCTCATAGAGACTGGTTGAGCAGTTGTTCTGGTCGTTCTGCCATTCGCTCGGTTTGCATATTACTCTTTTATACCTATAGATAACACTGGGTTGGAAATCAGGAGACTTGGATTCTGCTCATGGTTCTTTCTCTAATAGTCATATGTTTGGCTTTGGGAAAGTCCTGGCCTTAGTTTCTTTGTCTGTAAAATGTCTCTAAATTCTTTCAAAGCTCTGACATTCTTGGAGAGCACCCCAGATATCTCCGTGTCCATCCTTCTCAACCCGTGGAATCTGGTTTCAAATACTATCTGCCTTCCACCGACTCCTGAGTTCCCGCCCAGCGTGGTGGTGGTAGCTTCAGAGTTGACCAGGTCTGAGACACACATCTGGAGTTCTGCCTGGGGGTCCAGGGTGTCATCTTCGAGGCTCTCCATGAACTGCGCTTGAGGCACCCAGAGCCCCTCTGGCTTTTCTTCGTGTGGCCCTTCTACAGCCCTCTCAGCCTGTTTTGGAGCAAGGGGAGCACACGGTGCAGACCCCGTGTTTGTCTGTTCTGCTCCGTGGTGCGCTGGAGCCCCCCTTGGCCTCCCGTAGAGGTGCTGCTTTAGCAAACGGCCTGAGTCCTCCCCAGGCTCATACTTTATTGAACTCCACAATCACATCTGAGTCTAGCAAGTCTGTTTCCCAACGGTGGGCCCCGGAGGTTGGGTGCATTCGACACAGAGACCACACACGTTTCCCGGGAGGGAATTCCTACATGCAGTCAGCAGCCTCTGCATGGGTCGTCGGGCTCGGCCTGTGGAGAAAACCTGTTCTGGTATCTGAGACTGGCAAGACGAAGAGGAAGAGGAAGTGAGCGCAGAAGCGTCAAGACAAAAAGCCAGGCAGAAATTCAGGTCAGCTGGGACCCGTCGACCCACCAGTCATGGCGAGACAGTGAGCGGTCTCTGAAAGAGAGGGTCGCTTCTATCCCGGGCTGAGCAAGGTGGCTTATTGAGTTTGGGAAAGAGAATGTAGGATTCAGATTTCTTTTAAAAAACCCCATTAACTTTTTAATGTAATGTACCAGTACTGTAATCTTCTCTTAGCTGTACTTCCCGTTTTTTACCACCTGGCCGAACCGCTATTTGGGATATTACAGTGGCTTTTTGCCGAGTCCTCCCCACCCAGTGTTGGCCCCTCCACTCTACTTAGAGTGATGGATCTCAGGTCATGTCACTTAAAAAAAAAAAGATTTTTATTTTTAGAGGGAGAGGGAGAGGGAGAGAGAAACACTGATGTGAAAGCAAGACGTCCATCCTGCACACCCCCACTGGGGATCGAGCCCACAAGCCTGGCATGTGCCCTGACTGGGAATCGAACCTGCAGCCTTTCAGTGCACAGGATGGATGCTGAGCCACACTGACCGGGGCTCATGCTGCTTCTTGATCCAAAGCCCTCCCATCTCGCACAGAGTAAAACCAAGTCATAGAGCCCCTCCACTCCCTCCCTGGCTCCTGGCACAGTACACGGGCCTCCTCACTGAACATGCCAGGTGGACATCCCTGCTGTTCCTGCTGCCTGTGAAACTTGCCCAGATACACCCGTGTGCACCCTCACCTCTCAGATCTTTACGGAATGTTGCCTTTTCAGTGAGTGCTTTTCTGGCCTCTCTATTTAAATGCCCACTCCACATTCTCTGTTCCCTTTTCTTTATTTTTTTATCCATAGTACATTTCCCTTACACCGTATTTTTCATCCTTTTTTAAAAACAAACAAACAAACAAACAAACAAACAAACAAAACTTATGTGTAGGAGAGATACAAATAACTCGGCAAAGATCTTTGTTATTGTTGTGTTAGCTTTGGTTCAATCCCTCTGTATCTTCACTCAGAACAGTAAGAGGCACATAGTAAATGCTCAGTTAATATTTGTTAAGTGACAAGTAAATATTATGTGTGTATGTGTGTATATACACGATCAAATGTTTTTTTCTCATGGGGTGCTCAGACAAAAAAAAAAAAAAAAAAAAAGAAAAAAGAAAAAAGGGAAACACTTCTGTAAACAGAGCTTTCAACTGTATCCTGGAAAATTAGGGAAAATTCAGAGAAAAATTTCTGCCCCATCAAAAGATAAAAGATCACACATCCTGTCTTCTTTTCTGGTTATATTCCCCCACTTTTGAAATTGAGCTTTTGGTGGTGGGGATGGGTTAGCACTGTAGTTAGTTCTGAGCAAGTTCCATTTCTTCACAGGGGAAATATTGGAGTGACAGTAGGGAAAGGGACATGTTAATCCTGAACATTATGGGAAGGGACACTCACACCCATGGCAAGGTGGATCTCCCAGGTATTCAGGCATTCAGAAGGAGTGTTGAATGAACTCCATCTTCATGGCAACGACCCTGCTGGGGTCCTCTGCTCCCCCTCTTTCCAAAACGGATAAGGACAGGCAAGAACGGGGGCAACTAAAATAGTCAGAAACCACATAGAAGATTGTGAATGAGGAGACAAGACAATACTCACACTTCATGTGATTTAACCCTAACAACATCTCTGTGAGAGAGTGGCTGTCATATGAGAATTGAGAGACGAAGTATCCATCGGGTCACAGGTCTCTGGGATTCACCTGTGGGCAAGTTTGACTCCAAGGTCGCATTCTTAGCTGTGGTGCTTCTGGCCCGGCCCCCTGAGCTAATCTCACAGGAGGCCCTGCCCTCCTGGAGCTCATGGTCTTGTAGGAGATGCTATTGCGTGTCCTGTGTGTGCAGGACCCATCACGTCTTTACTGATACACGTGACATACAAAACAGCTTTCAAACAGGCAGAGTGCAGGTTAGATAGCATTTGGGTACCCATAGGGACTACAGGGGTCCAGAGGTGGGTAGTTATTAAGACAGTCTTCAGAGCCTGGCCAGTGTGGCTCAGTGGTTGAGCATTGTCTTATGAACGAGGAGGTCATGGTTCAATTCCTGGTCAGGGCACATGCCCAGGTTCTGGCTCAATCCCTAGAAGGAGGCAGCCAATCAATGATTCTCTCTCATCATTGACGTATCTATCTTTATCCCTCCTCCTTCTCTGAAATCAATAAAAAAGTATTTTTTAAAATAAAAGACATGTCGATGTGAGAGAGACACATCAATTGATTGCCTCTACATGCCCAGGCCAGGGCCAGGGCCAGAGATCCATCCTGCAACCGAGGTACATGCCCTTGACCGGAATCAAACCCGAGACCTTTCAGTCCACAGGCCCATGCTCTAAGCCACTGAGCCAAGCTGGCTAGTGCTAAATCTTTTTAAATAAAAAATTACTTTAAAAAAATCCAGACTATCGGGAATCTACGGAAAAAATGATCTCATTTTGTAAAAAAGTCAATTACAAGAAAAAAAAGATGGAGGAGAAAATATAGATTAAATGAGAATAAACTCATTGCAGTGAATAGATTTGGATTCTGATTCAAACAAACTTGAAAGATACTTCTAGGAGAGAATTGGAGAAATTTGAAGGCAGATTGGGTATTTGATGAATGTGGAAGGGTGATTATGTTTGAGAAGAGTTCTTATCTTATAAACAAAAAAACAAAACCACAAAACCTTAGCGTTTGCCCAGGGCACCTAAACACCAGTGACTCACTGTTTTTGGAAGGGACTTCTCTTCCTCTTTACCTCTTCCTGCTCTCTCTGTGGCCCTTCTAAGGCCTCACTATCTCAGGCTCCCCCGCTTCCCCCCACCCCCCCCCCCCCCCCCCCCCCCCCCCCCCCCCCCCCCCCCCCCCCCCCCCCCCCCCACCCCGCCTGGTTTCACTGTCCCCAGCTTTAATAAATGTTCCTACACAAAGTCAAGAACCCACACACCACCAGCTGGCCTCGCTCGCCCGCTCAGGGCCAGGCCCTCTTTCCGGAAACGTTAGAATCCTTCTGGTAAGAAAAACACACAATTCTGCTAGTTTTGTTGCCTAAAGAACATGTTTCTCAGTTAGTTGTGAGGTTCACCCATCTGTTGATGTAGTTTAAGTAGCTCTCATAACTCAAGTCCCATATTTGAGCATCTGCCTGAATGGCGTCTCATCTGCCCTTAGGAAAACCTAGATTAGGCTTCTTCTGGAAACCCATTTCCTTGTAAGCTGTCTCCAGGGGAGTTTGCATATTAGAATTGCCAAAAATCACCGTTACATTAACTTTCTGACCGTGTTTCTATTTAAACTGGGTCGTTTCTAAAGACAGTGAGCCGGTATAAGGTCTCGGTTTTAAGGGCCCCAGCTGCCATGCCTCTCTTTTTACCTGACAGGAAGTGGGTGTTGGTGGCTGCACCCTCCGATTTCACTGTTGTGTCAGGCAGGCTGCAACACCGCCCTTTATTCCTACAAGTGTGACACTCTTCCCTGTCCCTTTTAATGGAATCCGGATCACCAGTAAGAGTAGACTGTAAGCTTGAGAGTGGCCAACTGCTGTGTAAGCCTGAGATATTGTCACGACTAATGTAGAAGCCAAGTGACTGGGGCTTTAGGGTACTTTGGCGACACAGTATAAATATTTCTGCGGCCCTTGAGGCAAGTGTGACATTTAGTGCTCCCCTTCTTAGCAGCCAAGGAGAAGTAGTCTTGTTTTGAGGAGCTCTGCTTTTTTAGCAAGCAGTTGTTTTTTTTTTTTAATCTTTTTTAATATATGTACTAGAGGCCCTGTGCATGAAATTCATGCACTCGGAGGGGGTGTGGTCCCTCAGCCAGGCCAGCGAGAGGCCCTCAGGGGATGTCTGATGGATGGCTTAGACCCTCTTCTGGGGAGTGGGCCTAAGTTGGCAGTTGAACATTCTTAGCATTGACACAGAGGTGGGAGAGGCTTCTACCACTGCCGCTGTGCCTGCCAGCCATGAGCCTGGCTTCTGGCTGAGCGGTGCTCCCCCTGTGGGAGCACACTGACCACCAGGGGGCAGCTCCTGCATTGAGTGCCTGCCCCCTGGTGGTCAGTGCACATCATAGCGATCAGTCATTCCACTGTTTGGTCATTTGCACATTAGCCTTTTATTATATAGCATTTTTATTGATTTCAGAGAGGAAGGGAGAGGGAGAGAGTGAGATAGAAACATCAATGATGAGAGAGAATCATTGATCGGCTGCCTCCTGCATGCCCCCCACTAGGGATTAAGACACAACCCCAGCATGTGCTCTTGAGCGGAATTGAACTGAGGACCCTTCAGTTCGCAGGCCAATGCTCCATCCACTGAGCCAAACCAGCTAGGGCTAGCAAGTAGTCTTATATCAAGGTTCCTGGTTACTCTGTCACTGTATATTAATATTTTAAAATATTGTGGCAGAGATCAAACAAAGGACTTGTATGCATGCATATAAGCAGAAGCGATGGATGTGGACAACAGGGGGTGAGGGCGAGGGCAGGATTGGGGGGATGAGGGGACATTAAGGGTATAAGGACACATTTGTAATATCTTAATCAATAAAGGGAAAAAAATATTGTGGCATCTTACTGAACAATTTTCCCAAGTACTGCCTGGGAGTGGCATGGTTACGAGAATACTGAAGTGATGTTTGGAGACCTGGACCATAGTCACATCTGTGCTTTCACTGGCTGTGTCCGTCTTCCTGAGACACAACTTTGCTTACTGTAGAGTGGGTATCCTAATAATTGCTTTATGGGGAAGTTGTGATAATCATGCGGGAAAAAGAAAAGTCTTTGTACAGCAATTGGCCCAAGGGCAATAAATAGTCCTTGAATCTCTAGTTGGTTCCTCACCAGTCAAATTAAAGAGGCTAGTTATTGCCCTGACCAGTTTGGCTCAGTAGATAGAGCGCAGTGGACTGAAAGGTCCCGGGTTCGATTCCGGTCGAGGGCATGTACCTTGGTTGCAGGCTCGATCCCCAGGAAGGGGCATGCAGGAGGCAGCTGAGCGATGTTTCTCTCTCATCGATCTTTCTAACTATCCTTCTCCCTTCCTCTCTGTAAAAAATCGATAAAAATATATTAAAAAAGAGGCTAGTTATCTAGGGTCAATGTCAGCTCTTTGAGGATATGTTTTTTGATTATTATTATTTTTTCAATTTGTCTAGCTGCCTTTCTCTCTAACTTAGACAACACTGGTAGGAGGTGTCCCTGTTTGTTTTATTTTTGTGTAAAATCTCTGTACTTTGGTTTGAATTATAGCATTAAAAACACACACACAATTATAGCATTTGCTTCCTATAATTTGAAGAGGGACATTCCTTGTTCATTTCGATATTAACAAACCAGTTGACTCAGTTAATTTGACTGAGGAATAAATGTGTGTGGAGAAAATTCTGAGGAGTGTGCAGTCATTCTTGATTTAAGTTGTCAGAAAGAACTGAAACGAGTTGTAAGAAGGCCACTTCCTCTTCGCAGAAGTGTAAGACCACGTCTTTTTGAGGAAGTGTCTCAGAGCAAGATAGTTGCTACAGCAATTCTCACAACTAAATCATCAGGGCAGGATTTCTGAAAAACATCGGTGTAAAATTTCAAGCCTTGAGTGAGTCTTTGAATGCATATAGAAAATCATAAATTTCTCTGGGAAAAAAAAAAGTGATTAAAAAAGTCAGAGGAAGGACCTGACCGGTTTGGCTCAGTGGATAGAGCATCAGCCTACGGACTGAAGGGTCCCAGGTTGGATTCCGGTCAAGGGCATGTACCTTGGTTGTGAGCACATCCCCATTAGGAGGTGTACAGGAGGCAGCTGATCGATGTTTCTCTCTCATCGATGTTTCTCACTTTCTATCCCTCTCCCTTCCTTTCTGTAAAAATCAATAAAATACATTAAAAAAAAGTCAGAGGAAGGACCCTTTGTAAAAAGTCATTTTAATTTGCAGTCTTTTTTCTCTTAAAATTATAGCGTGCTATCGAAAGAGGAGGTGAGTTAAACATGACTGGATCCATGTGTGTACTTTAATTCTAAAATGTATTTCAGGGTGAGGTTGTACCCAGTTAAGGTGTAGGGCAAAAGAAAAGGGTCACAGGAAAATGAACGTGAAAAACGTGAGTAAAATAGAGAAAGAAAAACAGGAGGAGAGAAACATACCTATTTTTTTTTAAAAAGGAAGGAGGAGCTAGGAATGGGAGGGAGGTTGACCGCATTATGTTGGAGGTGCATATACAGATGCTCTTGAACCTTAGGCTGAATTGGTATTCCCTATTAGACTGTTTGTTAAAATAATTTACTTTTAAAAATAGGTTTTTACTGATTTCAGAGAGAGGAAGGGAGAGAGAGAGAGAGAGAGAAACATCAATGATGAGAGAGAATCATCGATCGGCTGCCTCCTGCACACCCCATACTGAGGATCGAGCCTGCAGCCTGGGCATGTGACCTTGACTAGGAATGGAACCTGTGACCTCCTGGTTCATAGGTTGCTGCTCAACCACTGAGACACACCAGCTGGGCTAAAATAATTTTTAATCATGTTGATCACTGCTCTTGAGCCACACTGATTCTATTTCTTGGAGTTCCAGGATGGGAAGAGCCAGAGTGGAGGTCGTAGTTAAGTGGAAGAGAAATGATCAGAGCTGTGTACCCAGGAGGAGGCTAGAAGGACTCAGGCCTCCCGGTGGCCAGGTCCAGCCTTCAGTCCCCCCCTCCACCCCAGACAGAAGCCTCACAACCAGTGCAGGGGGTTATGTGGCCTAAAAACCACATTGATATTTTTACATTTTTAAGTGCTTGAAAGAAATCAAAAGAATAATCTTTTGAGACTGATGACAATTACATGAAATTGAAATTTCAGTGTGGATACATGAAAGTGTATCAGTGCACAGCGTCGTCATTTACTTACGTAATGTGGGGGCTGCTCTCCTGTATGCCCGTAAACGCTGAAAATATTTACTCGCTGGCCATTTCAAGAAAAAGTTTGCCAACCGCAGCTCTAACCCAGCCCTGACGGGGGACCAGGGGCTCGGAGACTGAGGTGCGCACTCTGACAGCCTGAGTACCTAAGCTGCCCTTGATCTAGAGTTAATTGGACCGAGGGGACTTCCTGCTTTTCTTATTTTCTCCAGGAGAAAGTAGAAGCTTAGTTAGCTTTCACGGCCTGCTTTTACTTTAAAAAAAAAAATCCTCTTTAAAACAATAGTTGGTTTGTGTTCAGGTTTTTTTGATCCCTCTCGGAATCACTGTAGAGAAGGAAGCCACGTGTTTATGTTTTAAATCATTTGCCTTTTAAACGGATTTGTGAACTCCAGATGTGGGCTCCGGAACAATGGAAACGCACCTTTGCCTTAGCGAGCCAAGGTGGGGGAGGAGGGTTTTCCCTCTTCTATTGGAGAGCGAAACAGAAGTCTCCGAATTTCCCGTTGTGTGCTAAAAATACTACTTCTAGTTTTTTTGAGTGGAGACTCTAGATCGTCATGGGCATGGAAGTGGCTTTAAGTTTATGGGGAGTCAATTTAAACAAATATGTTTTTAAAGATACACTTAATTATACAAATGGAAATGATAAAGGTAAAAATAAATATCAATAGCATCTACTCGTCTAATGTTTCTCATTATTCTAGAATGTTCTGAAGCTAAGCGTGGTAATTTCTGTGTGAGTTATACGTTGTGGGGCGGGGGAGGGAGGAAAAGGGAGAGGAAGAGAGGGAGTTTGTGTGTGTGGTTTGCAGTGTTCACGCCCCTGTAACTGTGAAGAGCATCAGCTTTCCCCTCCTGCTAGTCCAGAGCCCTCTGAGTTACTCTAAACTCCCTCTCGGCCTGGAGTTCCTTTTGATCTTGGGTGAAGATGGGCATCTTGAACCGGTTAGTGAGGGGCAGAGGGAGGTCAGGCAATACATGTCATCCTTCTCCTAAAAAGGTAGCTCCCTTTTTCTCCTCTGACCTTCCGAGCGAAGGAATCAGGGCTGAGACACTTGTTGATAAGGAAGACTCTTAAAGGAACTCACGTAGGACGAGAAGTTAGAAAATGAAGACTCAGGACCTCCGCTGTCGAAAACCTTCCCCATTTCCTGACATTACCAATGCCCTGGGGAGACAGGAGGCGAATGCTGGCATCTCCGTTTGTCAGAGGGGAAAACCAAGGCCAGTGGTTAACTAGCTTGTTGGCTCTTAGTGGGGGCAGAGAGCTCTGTTTTTCATTTGCCTGCACTTATTTATTTATTTATTGACTGATTTTGAGAGAGAGAGAGAGAGAGAGAGAGAGAGAGAGAGAGAGAGAGAAATCGGTTGTTCCATTTATTTATGCATTTGTTGGTTGATTCTTGTATGTGCCCTGACCAGGGATCGAACCTGCAACCTTGGTATATCAGGATGACGACGCTCTAACCTACTGAGCGCTTGTAGAATCACGTGACATTTCTACGGTTATATATTTAGGGTGCAGCTGAAGCACCATGTAAACACCTGGTGATGGAACACTGGTCTGCCGCCTGGGTAATTAACGTGGTTCAGGGATCATGTCATCTTCGTTGCCCCCCACTTCTGAGTTGGTCTGGAAGAGGGAGCCCATTGTGTTCGGGCCCAAAGGATGTTGCCTCACGGTTCCCCTTTTGGTGAAGCATTCGGGTTACATGTGCAGAAGACTGTGGTCCTGCCTTCTTGTTTGAAAACACTTGCAACTGGTAATAGCGCCGAAATACTAAGCTTTTCCCACACCCTCGCCCCCAAATGCCTCCACAGGGTGCGCTGTTTTCTTTCTTAGAACTTCCGGAGAAGTCGCTGGGATTACTGTCTGAAGGGAACATTGTCACAGAACTGCCCCATCACTAGACGTGTCGATTGCAGATGGATTTAATGAGCACTTTCAGTTTTCTTCTTCATGGAAGGGGTGAGCGTCTTCGCTGAGCCTCTCACTTCTGGTTTTAATCCGTTTTAGCCCCCTGATTAGTGTGTGACTTAGGTTGGAGCTTAGCCATTTATTTACTCTTCCCTTCAAGGGGAAAATGTTTGTTTGCACCGCTACATTTTCTTTCTTTGTTAGCGCTCACTGGAGGGTATTTTCCATTAATTTTTAGAGAGAATGGAAGAGAGAGGGAGAGACACACAGAGAGAAACATCATTGTGTGTGTGAGAGAGAGACATCCATTGATTGCCTCTGCACAAGCTCCCAACCAGTGCGCTAGATCGAGCCTGCAACTGAGGTACGTGCCCTTGACTGGAATCAAACCTGGGACCCCTCAGGACGTGGGCAGACGCTCTATCCACTGGGCCAAATTAGGGCAGCACCCCTGCTTTTTAATTTAAAAATTAAAAAAAATATTGATTTGAGAGAAAGAGATAGAGAGAGAAAGAAACACTGATTTGTTGTCCACTTATTCATGCGTTCGCTGGTTGATTCTTTTTAAAAAATATATATTTTTATTGATTTCAGAGAGGAAGGGAGAGGGAGAGATAGAAACATCAATGATGGGCTGCCTCCTGTATGCTGCTTACTTGGGATCGAGCCCGCACCCTGGGCATGTACCCTGACCGGGAATTGAACCCTGACCTCCTGGTTCACAGGTCAACCCTCAACCATTGAGCCATGCCAGCTGGGCATCATTGGTTGATTCTTGTGTGTGCCCTGAGCAGAGATTAAACCCCAAACCTTGGTGTAATGAGGGGACTCTAAGCAACTGAGCTACCCAGCGCCCCCAATGTTAGTATGCAGGGCCCTGGTTAGCCTTCTGATAGGTTAGTAGTAACCGGCGAAGGGGTGAATGAATGATCTGGTGCCAGTTTCTGCTGCTGTGTTCGCTCCTCTCTCACCATCCTTCCCTGTCTTGTACTGTTTACCTTCTTTCTTCCTCCTGGAATCTTTGCAGACAGGAAGGACAGAGCGTGATTAATTTTTTGTGACATAAATAGCCCTGGTTAAAAAGATTGGTGTGGAACATAGTGACAAGTGTCTTGGTGGATTTTTTTTCTTGGACTTTGTTAAATATACGTAATCAAGAAGCATGTGGCTGAGAGCTCGGCATGTCATGACATGAACAACCCTTTGATAGCCCCACCACCCTCTACCCCACTCAAGGAAATAGTGCAGGAGGATGTTTCCATATTTGCGGGATTTTAGACAGGCTTTCACTGGGGCAGCTCTGGAAAGACGTGCACAGGAAATCACTGTTACTATGGGTTCTTGATTGGAGTATCAGGCTAGGTCCCCAAGGGCACAGAAGACGACCCTATCACTGATCCTGGGTGGCCTAAGGGAGGGCCAGGCTGGCCCCCTCATGATGCTCAAGAGAGCTTTGCTACGTTTACCCCAACCTCCCTCTACCCCTTTCACTCAGCCCCCAGCCCCTCCCCGCTGACAGCTGTTAGTCTGTTCCCTGTGTCTATGTGTCTGTTTCTATTTTGTAAGACTTGAACATTTGAAGGAAAGTAGAGGGATCTGTAATGTCTTTACATGTAGTCTCACTTAAAATATCTTAAATTAATGAAGCCAAACAACATTTCTTTCATGGCATCTGTGTCTCTGTCAGACTGTTCTAGTGAGTAGGTACTTGATGGAAGGGAAGTTGGTTGTGTGTATCTATGAATGTTCAGACACTGTATTGCGCCAACATTTGGAACCGTATTTGGTGCCCGAGAGATGTGCTCTCAGCTATGTCGAATCAGACCCCTATGTGGCCCTCCTTCTATTCCACTCTGTGCAACTGATCGGATAGGAGCAGGCTGTGAGGATGGCTGTTTCTCATTAGATTTTACATTTTCATTAGAATTCTGTATATTTGAAAGCTGATTTCTATCTTGAAAGTTGCAGATTCTGCTTTCATAGCGGGTGCTTGGCAAACCAGTGGCTTGAGGAAGCCCACCTGACTGCCACTTAAACTGAAAGTAGGTATCGTGTCTTTGTACGTTACAAAACCGGAGGTGAGAGCCCTAGATGTAAAATCCACAACGAGGCACATGTGCACGGTGAACGGATTTGCCTGCCTTTTCTGGGAGTGTTCCACCAGCATCAACGGTGGTTCTTTGAAGAGGATGCTGGAATCTGATGCCCGGTGCGGCTGGTTCCTCTCGCTCACGTCTAGACCAAGCAGAGACACGTCCTCCGTGCCAAGCCTTCTGTGACGTCACAGGCGGGCCCCACAGACAGCGACTGCTTCTTGAACTTTTCCTTTTCTGGCTGCAGGACATTTAACCTCTTCCTCAACTGCTGTACCCATTCCTTTTCGGTTGGAGGATATATACATTATTTAGGACATCTAGTACTATAATGATTTTAAAAAATAGAGAAGTTTTAGGTTCACAGCAACATTGAGCAGACAGTACAGAGTTTCCTTATACTGCCTGCCCCTCTCCATCCTCCCCGACTACTGACACTTGGAACCTGAGCGATACATTTGTCAGAATCTATGACACCTCCATCGACTCATCATTGTCCTTCAGAGTCCATAGTTCACAGTAGCATTCACTCTTGATGTTGTACAGTCTGTGGGGCTCGACAGATATTTAATGACATGTATCCACCACGATACTATCATACAGAGTAGTTTCACTTCGCGGAAAACCCTCTGAGCTCTGCCTCTTCACCCCTCCCTCTCCCAACTTTTGATCTTTTAAAAATTATTATTTAATATATTTTTATTGATTTCAGAGAGGAAGAGAGAGGGGGAGAGAGACAAACATCAATGATGAGAGAGAATCATAGATCGGCTGCCTTCTGCACGCCCCCTATTGGGGATCGAGCCACAACACGGGCATGTGCCCTGACCTAGAATGGAACTGTGACCTCCTGGTTCATAGGTCGACGCTCAACCACCGAGCCATGCCGGCTGGGCCACTGACCTCATTATTGTCTCCACAGGTTTGCCTTTGCCCGAATGTCGTGTAGTGGATAGGTTCTTTTGAAAAGGTGTGTAATAGAATGAAGGGCATTTGGAACTTGAGGGATCTTAGCGATTTCCCAGTCTTTGGCCTTTTCAGCTTCACAGGAACAGAGTACCTTGCACGGTTTAAAATCAAGTTAAATATTTCTGGGAGAAGTACAGAGTAGTATTAAAAGGTTAAGTTGGAGGAAGTACAAAGAAATTCTTTTTATCCTTAGGGACCGCTTAAAGGATTCTGGAGCCAACTTTGGTTGCCATTTTGATAGCATTTAGGGAGATCTTGGGATTGCATGAAAAGAGATTGCTCTCACATGGAGGGAAATTGTATTAAACAGAAATACACTCAATTGCATGGCAAGGTAGAACTGGACTTTGTTGAGGAAAAGTGGTTTGGAAAGGATACTGACTTTATTTTTATTTATTTAAAAAATATATTTTGTTGAGTTTTTGCAGAGAGGAAGGGAGAGGGATAGAGACTTAGCAACATTGATGAGAGAGAAACACTGATCAGTTGCCTCCTGCACACCTCCTACTGGGGAAGTGCCCGCAACCAAGGTACATGCCCTTGACTGGACTTGAACCTGGGACCTTTCAGTCCTCAGGCCTGAAATAAAATTAAAAAGCCATTTCCTGCCCTGGCAGAAGTGGCTTAGTTGGTTGAGCATCGTCCTGGGCATGGAAAGGTTGCTGGTTCGATTCCTGGCCAGGGCACATGCCTGGGTTGAGGGCTGGATCCCCAGGGGGAGGCGTGCAAGAGGTAGTTGATGGATATTTCACTCTCACATTGATTTTTCTCTCTCCCTTCCCCTTCTTCTCTCTCTAAAAATAAATAGTCATTTCTTAAGTATGGATTGAATTTTCATTAGAACAAAATTATCCCTAATAGAATGAAAAATAAACCTGTATGTAGAGTTTTTTTAAGTTTTTTTTTAATGTTTTATAGCTGAGAATAGGTCTGCTTTATTTTCTACCAAATTTAAGAGCTAGGAAAGAAAACACAAATTGAACTATTTAACATTTTATAATTTCTATATCTCTAAAAAAAACCAGTAAACAGAATTAAGAGCAAGTAACCAAGCTGAGGAAATAAATATGACAGGCAAATTAACAGTCTTTTAGCTGGAAAGAATTCATACAACTTGATTTTTAAAAAAAACAAAAACAAAAAAACATTTGGGAAATCGATTCTGCAACCGAGGTATGGGCCCTTAACTGGCATCGAACCCGGACTCTTCGGTTCGCAGGAAGTCGCTCTACTCACTGAGCCAACCTGGCCAGGGCTGTCCTAGGTAAATTTTCTTACAGTGAGGCCTAGTAAATGAAAAAAGCCCATTACGATGCATTCCCCTTGAACAAGCACAGTGGAAAACAATTCCTTGTTTTTCCAATAAATATTTATTGAGTCCTGAAAAGTTTCCTGCCAGTGTCTGGCAGGGCCCTCGGATACATCTCTCCATGCCTGTCCTACTGAAATTTCAGATTAATCTCCATGTTACCATATAAAGCCATTCAAGTAGAAAAATTAATAGTGAAGCAATTGCAAGCATGAGGTGCCTTCATAATAATAGTAAATATTTAATGTCTCCCTGCAAAATAATTGTATTCTTAATTAGAAACCCAGCTGTTGAAAGTGCAACACATTAAGTACTCGGATGACAATAATGATCCAATAAATACTTACCTTAATAATTCATGCGGGTGGTTTCTTTAAAAAGATGAGTGTAGTGGTGAAGTCATTGGGATCTCCGCCATTACCAGAGTGGGTCTTTAAAATGACATCTCCCTCTTGCAGCCATTTCTACAGCCGTAATGCAGCAGTGAGGCGGGAGGTCAGGCTGGGCGCCGTGCACGCCTTCAGCAGGTCAGGGTCATGTCTGATGCTGTTGGATTTTGGAGTGGGGGGATTTGCAATATTGCACTGTTTCATACAATGGCTCAGGGATATGGGTGCATACTCTACACGCAGCTCAGCTCCAGATAGCAGGGGTATAATAGAAGAAAAAACACCGTCAATTGCCCTCGTTCCCCCTTTTGCAGGACCAACCTATGGACAGTACACTGTATCCCCAGTTCGCTGAAAGGAAGGGAATGCTGTGCATGGAAATATTTCTGTGAGCCTAGGGAGACCATGTGGTAAACAGAAACAGGGCTTAAGAATTTAATGCAGCCCTGCCAGGGTGGCTCAGTAGTTGAGCGTCGACCTATGAACCAGGAGGTCATGGGTTCAAATCCCAGTCAGGGCACATGCCCAGGTTATAGGCTTGATCCCCAGTGTGGGGTGTGCAGGAGCAGCTGATCCATGGTTCTCTCATCATTGATGTTTCTCTCTCTTCCTTCCTCTCTGAAATCAATAAAAATATAGGCATATAAAGAATTTAATGTAAAGAACATGCTAGTAGTCAAAGACTTTTTAATCAATAAGGAAAAGCAAAATCTTAGCGGGAGAGACTTAGGGACATAGCAGCAAATAGAGAAATGGGAAGAAAGGTCAGCATACATTGGGGGTTGGTTGGTAACGTGTGACCGTTAGTTGGTAAATTAATCTCTTAGTTAGAGACTGAGGAACCCGGGTAGCTGTGTTGACCAGGTGAGGGTACCTTGGCAGCTTTTACTTTTTCAACGATCAAGTCAACAGCACAGCTCCGAGCCCATCCAACTCCTCCCAGCAAGGCCCAGGGCTGCAGTTTTCAGCCTTCGCTCAAGGCTCTTGACACCGTGGAGTCAGCTCCCAGCCTCCTGCTTCCTGGAGTTTGCGGTTGGGGCGCAGGTAACTGAAAACAGATGTGCAGAGTGGAAGCTGCTGTTTTTCTCGGAGCGGTTGGTGATTTGGGGGTGGGGAGCGAGCTCTGCCTTGATAAACCCTTTGTGCTTTGGTTCCAGGCAGTTTCCCTACCTCAGCAATATTTGCCTGCACTCTATCCAGATGCCGGCTCTTCTGCTTCTCAGGGGGACTGCTGACCTAGCGGAGAGGAGGTGGGGGTGAGGGGGTGGGCCTTTCTTGCCGCTAATCTCTTTCTCTCCGGCCTGTTTCCTGTCTGTAGCTGGCAGGGCCCTGGGGGACCCAGGCTGATTTTCCAACCTCGCACTCATCTCTCTGCGTCTCCTGTTAAACAGGCATTCGGCTCCTGGCAGCCTTGCTTACAGGAGTGATTGCTGCAGTGATGCCCGCATACCTTTCTCGAGCGTCCTCTGTGCCAGAGGGCAGGTGAGAAGGAGGGGGCAGGTGAGATGGGGAGAAGCCAGTGCGAGGTACCGCCCCAGGAGCTCCCCACTCAGCTGGAGGGTGGGGAAGGGGATGGGAATGAGTGCCAGTGCCAGGCAGTGCACAGGGCTGCCAGCTGCCCCGGGGCTGCCAGCTGCCAGTGATCTCTATCGGGGCAGCCCCAGGGAGAGGCGTCCAGCAGGAAGTTTCCTGAAAAGCGGCTTTGTCCAGGCCATGCCCTGTGAGCTGGGTTTTAAATGCCTCGTGGCAGGAGTTCCACAAGCTGGCAAGGCGGAGGGGGGCACCTGGGACCAGGTCAGCAGAGCAGGAGGGAAGGAAGCTCTGTGCATGCACAGGCCTCTGTGGGAGATGCCTGCGGGAACGGCAGCACAGGTTTGTGGGGGCCCTTGCAGGTCCCCTGAGGAGTTGGGGTCCGTGGGAGCCACGGGAGACTTCCAGGGCTTGTGATGTTCCCGAAGGGAAGTTTCAGGCCCAGGAAGCTAACCGCGACGTGGAGAACCCCGTCTCACTTCAATGCCTGGTCTGAACGGCACTGTTTGGCAGCCACCCTCCCCTTAGGGTGCAGCGCCCGGGTGCACGGGCACAGGCAGCCCCCCCTGCCCCCCGCCCCGTGTTAGGCACCGACCCTCACTGTCTTGTTGCTTAGGAGAGGCTGGTGTTTTATCACCAGCTCCTCTTCCATCCGCCCCGGCCATATTTTATCAGCCTTTGAAATGTGGGCCGCCTGATGGCTATGCGAGCGACTCCTAACTGCAGCCCTGCGAGCTCAGCCTGCAATCATGTGGTTATGAAATATTACCCAGCCCAAAGCCAGAAGGGGAAACGCATCCTTTGAGTCTAACCTCCTCACAGCACTTGAGAGCGCTGAGCCTTCGAGGGGGCGTGGAAAGGCCAGAGAGGGGGCAGCCCGGATGCAAATGAGAATTCCATGTGGTGGGGTTCTTCTCCAAGAGGTCTTGGTGTTTTTTTTCTTTTTCTTCTTTTTTCTTTTGAATGCTTGCTCCAGACCACGCCACCTTTTTTTTTCTCCAAATGTTTCCGAGGCTGAAGGTCTCCACCTCGGAGATCTGAGGCACTTGCTTGCTGTTGACCCACATGTGGTCCCCCAGGGAAGGGGGAAAGGGTGGAGGGAGAGGGGATGGGCAGAGGGACCTTCTGGGCTTTTGGTTAACAACAGCTGGGCCCGCCCTGCGAAGCTCTCATGTAGAATCGAGGATCCGATGAAGAGCTTCACAGACAAGGAAAAGCTCAGGGAGTCCATCACCACCAAACCCAGTATTACACGAAACGCTGACGGGTGTTCTTTAAGAAGAAGAAGATGTAGCCCTACCCAGTGTGGCTCAGTGGATAGAGCGTCGGCCTGCGGACTGAAGGGTCCCCGGTTTGATTCCGGTCCAGGGCGTGCACCTTGGCCGCGGGCTTCTGGCCCTGGTCATGGGCATGTGGGAGGGAGGCAGCCCGTCGATGCGTCTCTCGCGTCTCTCTCGCGTCTCTCGATGTTCCTGTCCGTCTCCTCCTCTCCCTTCTACTCTCTCTAGAAACCAATGGCAAAAATACCCCCGGGTGAGAATCAAGAAATAAGTAAAATAAGTGCTGTCCCTGGAAATCTCGGCGATGAAAGGACTGGTTCTGCATGTCCTCCGCCCGGTCCGCGTGAGGCTGGCTCAGGGAAACCATGTCTGGTTCTGCCTGGTGATGTGCAGGGCGGAGCCACAGGGAGTAGGCACAGCAGGTTTCATTCAGTGCAGGAGCCCGTTCCTCTTCCCTGTGGCCCCGGCGTCGGCAGAGGGAAGGAAGGATCCCCGTGGAACCAGGGCGCCTTCCCTAGTCTGCCCTGTGCCACGTGGTATTCCCCCTTCCCCTGGGATCAGCCAGCTCGGGGCACAGCCCTGAGAAGTGCAGGCTCCGCTTTGCCTTGGCCGTTGGTTCCCATTGTCCACCTACATGCGGCAGCCATTACATGATTGCTTATGGCCACACACCCTTTCTTCTTAGATGAGAGGACCCACCACTGGCTAACAGAAGGCACCGGGGTGTCCCCGTGTCACCATGGGGCCTGCTGGGGTTCCCTCCCCCCTCCCCACCCTCAGCGGCTCCTTCTCCTCTCTCCCTCCTCCTTCCAATGGCTCTGCAGACATTCTGAGCAGCTGTTCTCAAAGTGGGGTTCCCTCGCCAGCAGAATTCACACCCGTGAGAACTGCTAGACGTGTGAATTTGAGGGCCCCCCACCCTGGATCTGCTGAGTTGGGGATTCTGAGGGTGGGCGCAGCCTTCTGTGCTTTAACAAGCCCCCTCTTCCTCTCGCACCCCCTCCCCCAGGTGATTCTGCTGTGTGCTAACTTCTGGGTGTCTGACAGACATTTGTCACACAACAGATGGGGTGTGAAGCGCCTTGATCTTTCCCTCGGTGGTGATATATATACATCTTGTTATCTACCTGCACGCAGAATCAAAACAGAATCTGACTGACGCATTTCAACTGCCTCTCCATTCACTGTTGACAATTTCTGTGACGGAATGGGGCAGCCTAGCACTTTGCAATTTAACAACGAGTTAAACACCACTTAACCCCTTCGCCCTAGCCAGTCCTTCCCACCAGCCCCTCCGATTGCTGCCGTCACTCACCATCAGGCCAGTTCGCTGCGCTGGGAGAGTGCGCTGGTGCCTCTTGGATTGCGTGGGAACTGATTAAGCCGAAGCTGCTAAGGTTTTGCTGGGTCTGTGGAGGCAGCGAGAGAGCCCCTCATTCCAAGCCCCTTCCATTGTGCCGTTGCCTCAGTGTAGTTACTTCCCCAGGATTCTGGCTGTGAGCATTGGCGGCTCCTGAATGCCGCTCCCAGCCTACAGCCCTTCCAGCCTATTGAAGGGCATGTGCGCAGGACCCCTCCCTCCCAAAGATGGCTCCCTGTTGTCCTGAAGCCGGCGACAAGCCCAATAGCATGAGCGAAATGCAGCTTTGGGAGAGGAACCACACCTCCTATGTATGAGGTATGGCCCCCCCCCAACTCCCTCCCCCCCCAACCCCCGGCCAGGTCCTGGGTATTAGCTGATAGGTAAGCCCTGCCTCAGGGCCACAAGACCTGGATTAAAACCCTCAATGACATCTCTAGGCCTTGCTGCCTTCTTCGGCAGGAATGGGGTCACCTTAGGGGGCCGCTAGTTCTGAGGTGATGATGCTTCTGCAGGTGAGGCTCTGTGCTCATGGTCCCAGGTCCCCACTCCAGGGCACCCCCCTCCCAGAGCCGTTTGTGGTCTGGCTTTCGGGCAGTGGACAGCCATGTGTCTGACACCATAGTTGCACTTGCACCCTCCCCTTTAGGCTGGGAGCCCTGCAGGCTGGGGTGTGGCTGGGCAGCCTCGCTCCCCCATCACTGCGCCCCGACTCACCTCACCAGGCTTGGGGAGAGAACCTGTGGGGAGTCCGGCACCCAGGAGCCTCGATGTTTCCTGAAGGTCACAGATGTCTCTGCGGTTGGTGGGCCTTAGACCCCAGTTTCAGGATTGATTCTGTCAAACCCAACATTCTTTTATAAGTGTTGTCGCATCCTTGTTACTTCCCGAGATGAAACGCTTGGGTAAGAGACCTCACGGACAGTATTTAAAACAACAGACACACAACTCTCACAGTCACATAAAGGAGAAGCAGCATTAGATGGTTTACAATAAAATAGCTTGTATTTTAGTGTGTGCTCAGCTGCATTAGAAGATACAAGGAAGCAGGCTTTTGCTCTTGTGATTAGTTGGATTTAAGCAGCATTCAGCAGCAGACTGTGATCACTAATTGCATAGAGAACCTTATAGGTTAGGGCCTAGTCTTTGCATGTATGTTACTAAGAAGGTCAACAGAGGTGTGCTGTACAGAGGGCTCGTTAATCGAGTGACAGGCCGGAAACTGGCATGATGTCTTAGAGAGGGTAAGAAACTGAATAGAGTACAGAACACTTTCCCCTCAATTTATAGGTAAATTTAAAACTGAGCAAAATGTTTCCATAAAATGCAGAGTTAAGCTCTAGACTGACTGAGGTAATTTATAAACTTTGTTCCCTCTCTCTCTCTCTTTTTCTGCAGAAAGCTTTATTGTTTCATGTGGCCCAGGGCCCGGGAGTGGCTCAGGGTACTTACAGGACGCCCAGTGGTTTCGGGGAGAGGCTCGGGCAGAAGCCGGACCCCAGGGGGGCACGGAGGGGGCCCCCAAAGACCTCTGGGCCCCCAGGCTTCTGGTGTTGCTGGAGGGGGAGCCTTGGGACGGGACACTCGCCAGCCCTGCCTAGGGGCAGCCACCTGCGGAGGGGCCAGGTGTGGCCCATCTTCCCGAGGAGCTGCCCTCCTCACCCGGAAGTGGTGAGGCTTAGAGCATTTTCACGAACTTCCCTGGTTTAAGCACCTCACGACGATCTCAGTGAGGACTGGGTCCCAGGCCTTCCACATGTCATGTCCCCTCTGTGATGTCCAGTCATCAGTGTTGACGATTCTCACTCATCATTCACTCATCCCCATTCACTTGGGCCGTGTGAAGTGCTGGGGCCCGCGCTGTAAGGGGACAGGCGAGCTGCTAACATCTGTCTCATTCGTGCTGTTTCTCCTGTGGCTGGTGGAGTAGCTTACAGGTAGATCAGCAGGGAGGTGGAGACGCCTGAGTCCTTTAAAATTCCCAGCGTTTATCGCTTGATCAGCTTAAGGAATTAATTTTTCAAATCCTTGACATGCCTGCTTGCTGCTTGTCTTGAGATAAGACTCTCCTCGTGGGATGTCTCTGGCATGCACAAGGACATCTGATTGAGGGCCTCTTAAAGATCACCTTCGGCCTTTAAGATGTCACTCCCCAGCCTCCGGCCGACTGGAGTTTGTGGGTGAACCGGCAGCTGGCAGCAGCCTCAGGAGTCTGACATGCCCACGGGAGGCACGTACCGCCAGGCGCTGGCCTGGCCCCATGGCCCCGGCCCCTCTCCCCCTCTCTGCTGGGCAGCTTCAGCTCAGGTCTCAGTGGCCCATTGAAAAGGCTCTCAGTCCTCTCCAGTCCTCCCGGGAGTGGGGGGGAAGGTCGCCTTGAATCAGAGACCAGGCGTTTTCGCTGCTGTGCGTTGGGCTAATTTTGCCTTTTGAACAAATCAGATGAGAAATGACCGCTAGGCTACGAGGTTGGCCACAGGCAAGTTAAGTGAACTCTTACGACAGATGAAGTCAATGAACGCAACGGAAGCACATGCTTAGTATGGTAGTTGAATATTTTTGAGGCCAGAATTCTTTTTAAATAGTTTAATTTTTAAAAGTTACAGAATATGTGTTCACTGTTGCAATGAAATCTCCTCTCCCATCCCCTTCGGGTCATTAATATGAATACTGCGTGTTTATTTGAACATGTACACATATATTCACCTGCTTTTTCCTTTTTTTTTTTTTTTTAGTAAAAATATGATTCTCTAAATATATTTATATTTTAATCCTCACCTGAAGACATGCTTAGAGAGAGGAAGGGAGAGCAAGAGCAAGAGAGGGAGAGAGAGGCAGAGAGAGAGAGAGAGAGAGAGAGAGAGGCAGAGAGAGAGAGAGATGCTAGAGGAACATCCACCCTCAACCAGGGCATGCGCCCTGACTGGGAATAGAACCAGTGACCCTTCAGTGTGAAGGGTGACACTCTGAGCCACTCAGGCCCGGTTGCTTCGAAGTATTTTACAAGGTGCTTTATCCACAAAACAATGTATTATGGATGCCCCTTCCCCTGCTTCCCCCCTCGCCCCCCGCATCAATATAGATCTTTATAATATTTCATGGTGCGGATGTACCATGACTTATTCAACCATTTTCCCTATTGATAGACATTCAGCTCATTTCTGGTTTTTGTTATTAAAACATTGCCCTTGGCCCCAACAGTCCTGCTACAGCACCGGCGGTGAGCAAGGCTTTCTAGAAGGTCACATTGTGGTGGGGAAGCAGTGTAAACGGGGA
>PVJC01003420.1:0-70556 GCA_004026665.1 Murina feae
TCAAAAAAGAGAACAACATGCAGGGGAGGGCAAGAGTCTGAGAGATCTACATAGAGGGGATGCCTGCTCCAAGCCTCCACGGTGTGCCTGGGGGCAGGCCCCCAGCAGGTAGACACACACAGGAGGACTGCTCCGAGCCTCAGATGCAGCTGGGGGCAGGTCCCCAGTGGCGACACATACACACACACACACACACACAGAAGGTGCCTGGCAGACTGGGGCCATCATAGGACATCCACTGAGGGGTCCCAGACTGTGAGAGGGCACAGGCTGGACTGAGGGACTCCCTCCACTCCGAGTGCACAAATTTTTGTGCACCGGGCTCCTAGTATTTAATATAAAAGCTTAAAAAGGCAGAATTTTTAACTCTTAAGAGTTGATACCCCTTTCTTTTATTGTCAATCTTAAATACAAATTCATAAGGAGAAAGATGCCAAGACATATTTGCCTTGCTAGATACATTTGTGAAATATTTAGGGAAAACTTCACTAAACCAATAATTATAGATTTTATATTTTCACTTGTTTACACTCTTAACATATTTCAAAAATATATATTTTGTAAGTCATTTTATGGCTAACAAAGATGGACACAAAATAGCAAAAAATGAATAAATTTTAAAAATTTATTGATGTAATAAATCAAGCATATATGAAAAAGGAAAAATAAGAACAATGAGATGGAAACAGGAGCGAAGAACACATAACATGTATCCTAAGGACTCCAGAGATGGCTTATACATTTGATCTTGCTCGTTTAAAAAATACTTTTTTTAAGTTAGCTGAAGCTGAGAGAGGGAGATGGACAGGGGCCAGCAGAGCAGAAAGAGGAAGAAAAGGGAGGAGGGGGATGGGAGAGAGAATAGGTTGCTTTCTTGGGGGATTCTCAAAGGACATTTGATTCCATTAGACTAACTTCCACATGTAGTATCTCTTCTTGTACCACAAACACCTCTACAAGTCACTGAAACATTTGGAAACACTGGCTTAGATCTCAATAATGATGAACCATGAGCTCAGTATATCCAATGTCCATCTGAGATATCACAGTAAAACTCATTTTAGTAAAACTCTTGCCTCTACATTTTCATTGCCTTGTCTAAAAAAACCCATTAATTTTGTTATAACTCAGCCATTTCCTTGCCTTTTCTATGCCAACTCCACACCCAGATAACTCACAAATACTAAATCCAAGCACAGATCTCTTTTCTCAGATCAAACTGCCTATTTGGCGTCTTCTCTTTGTTATTAATGATACCACTCACTGCTTCATCTTATAATTTATACATCAGATGTAGGAAAACGTTCCCTCTTCACTACCTCCATCCAGGTCCAAGGCATTATAATTGGCGCTATTACAATGTCTTCCTAATGGGTCCTCACACATTTATTCCAAACACCCCTAATCTGTGAAAGCAAACCTAACCACATTAGTTCATCACAAAACCTTTGTTATCTACTCTAATAAAAAAAATAATACTGAAATTAACTGTTTCTTCAGAACGCCTAAGCCACACCCACCAGCCAAGCCATGCCCACCAGCTAATCAGAGTGGCTGTATGCAAATTAACTCAGCCAAGATGGAGGTAGGGAGCACAACCATGGAGGTGGGTGCAGCGCAGGCGGCGGGGCAGGTGACAGCCAAGGTGGCACACTGGGTGGGTGGCAGGCCTCGGGGCGGGTGGGGCGGGCATGGCAGGCTTGGCCAGCCTGCAAACTGCCATCAGCCCCTCACCCAGGCTGGCCAGGCATGCCAGCAGGTGGACATCCCCTGAGGGGTCCCAGACTGTGAGAAGGCACAGGCTGGGCTGAGGGACCTCCTCGCGCCCCTCCCCCCCTCCCCCAGTGCACAATATATTGTGCACTGGGCTCCTAGTTTTAGAATAAAACTCTAATATGACTTAGAAGCCCTGGGTTGGCTTGTTCCAGAAATAAAAACCAGTCTGATTTCAAACCACTGTCCCCCTGCTCCCTATATTCCAGCAATGGTAACCTTTCACTTGCATTCTCCCTTCTCCATCCTACCACAGGTCCTTTGAACAACTGATTTTCTCCACATGGAACTATTTTTCTCTCTTCCCCTGTTAAGCTCCCATTCATCCTTCCAATTCCATCAGAAACATCATTAATTTGGAGACATTTTCTCAAGGCCTTTGATTAGGCCAAATCAGTGGAGGAGAGATTCCTACAGCTCTGTGTTTTTCTCTGTCCTAGCTGCCAATCTTAGATCTATCTATCTGTGAAACTCCCAAGTGTCTTTACTCCTTAAGAATATCGGAGGACAGGAACCATGTCTGTTTTTGCTCATTGCTACACCCTGAGGCCTTACAGCAGTGCATGGCCAATATTTGTCAAATATATAAATGGGCCTTGCAATAATACCTTACATTAAAAATAATAAAAATTAACTATCTGAGATGTTGGTCCTAATTTCTGACACATGATTCTGACAATGGTATAAAAGGCCAGTGCTTGAAAATTATTAAAAGAAAGACATAATGGCTTGAGACCAACAACAAGTTCTCACTTATGGAACTCTAACTGCACCATCCAGACATGTTATTTTGACTATCCCAATTGCTTTCTGAGACATATTGTATTATCCCCATTTTAAATATGAGAAAACTGAACTTAAAAGCTTAAAAGGGGGTTGCGAAATACAAACATTAGAGTTGGAATTTGAAGCATGGTTGTAGTAATTCTGAAGTTAATGATCTTAACTTTTATGCTTATATAATATTAGTAACTTTTGAATTCAGGAGTCTCTTTTTGGGGAAGAGGACATGAATGACTTTCAAATGTGAATAATTCTCAACCACTTCATAATTTTGGAGGATAACTTTCGATATGGAAGAGCCTTGTTCTATCCTCCATGCAAATAAATATGCAAGGGTGATACTTTGCAATTTTTTGGTCACACTATTGCCTAAAAGATATGTTTATTCAAGGAAAGTTCAGTTACTCAAATGACCAAAAGAGTTCATTATAAAGAAGTTTACTGACAGTAACCCAAAGACATTATAATAAGGACCCCATGTTGAAGATAGTCTTTCCCTTAAAGACCTTTATTTTTTTTAAATTTTGCTTTTAAATCAAGGGTGCTAGAATTTTGTAAGAAAACACTACAGAGTATCGACATATCTGAGTCACAAAGCCTTATCCAGGAAAATTTATGGAAAGCACATTTCTACAAACATGTAAATTCTAAAGAGAATGACTAAAAAACAGGTATTACAAATTGCTTAGAAAATGTGCCTGCTGCAAAATATGTAATTACAGAATTACTTTTTAGACTAAACATTATTTTTGAGGGCACCTTCTGGCTTACAATGGCATCAATGAAAAAAATTCAAGATAGAGTTGCATTTGGCTTTCAGAGTACCAACCACAGAGTATGACCTTTCTAAGAATTGAGTTTTAGATCATGTTCACTTTAAAAAAATTAATAACTCTTGCTGAATTCAGTGAAATTACTTGTTTTAGGAAAAACCCATTGGGGCTGATTTTTTTCAAAATTCAATATTGCTGATGCACTTGGTAAATTTTCACATTAATGGCATCACATTGCTAAACTGCATTAACATTCCACTGACTCTGACCTGTTTGCCACTGACTTCCCTAGGTTGATAGAGGTAGGAATTGTGTGCATCACAAATTAAAAAAGCAATTCTCTGGATCAAATGCCTGCTCTCTGCCTGCCTTTAAACAATACATAGCCATCCAGTGTCTAACTTCTTCAGAACTAACAGAATGTCACACAAAAAACTCCACGATTTTGTACTATAAAGGTATGGAAACTACAGCCCGAGTGGCTCCAGTTGCCTAGAGTGTTGTCCTGTGCATCTGTACAAAGAAAGATGGCAGGTTGGATTCCCATTCTGGGCACATACCTGGGTTGCAGGTCTGATTCCCATTCAGGGCGCATACCATAGGCAACTGATCAATGTTTCTCTCTCACATTGATGTTTCTCTCCTTGTCTCTTTCAGTCTCTCACTGTCTCTCTCTATCTCTTTCCCTCACTCCCTCCCTAAAATCTAAGAATAATGCATCTGTGGGTGAGGATTAAAAAAATAAGGTATGGCAATTGCAGTTATTTATGAGCAATAATAACAAAATATTGGAATATGCTCAGCCATTAGAATTCACACGGAGCACATGAGTTCTTTTGTGGAAACCAGCAGATATTGGCAACTTTTCTGAAATCTCACACAATTTAAAACAAAAATTATTGGCAATCCAATAAAAGCTTTAAATTTGAGGCAGGGAGGAGAAATTGCCTCAATCATCATGCGTCCAACATAATTCAAGGAAAGCCCAATGACTCTCAGATATATTAAGAACTAAGGAGCAAGTTTACACCTTCAAAAAATAACAAAATATAATTAAAACATACAGCAAACTTCTCACAGTTGTGATGGTAAAGGGTGAGCAGAACCCTAGAGGTTAGAGGTGGCACCCTGACTGCATAATTGGTATAAGAGAAGAGCTCTGGAGGGACAAACGGAACTGTCTCCAGGTCTCTCTTGGATACATCACTACATGTCTCTGAGCCTCACCACCTTCATCTTTGGTATATAGTTTGAATCAGTTCTCTCTAACACCAGATTTAAAACACCAGGATCTCTAAATTGTCTGTAGGAATATTACCTGCAACCTAAGCTAGAACTAGACTCTAAGTTTCTGAGTTCTGATTTGCTACACTGACATTTTCTGTAACATTGTATGTTGTAAATCTACAGATGGCAAAAATCTTTTAAAATTCTTATTATTGTGGATTTTTGGGTATTGTAGTAAAAATAGACCAAGCGCATTGGATTTATTGAATATGGGTATTAAAGAGACATTCTATAATTAAAGTGCATATTAATATTGTTTTTTAAAATATATTTTTAGTGATTTCAGAGAGGAAAGGAGAGGGAAAGAGAGAGAGAGAGAGAGAGAGAGAGAGAGAGAGAGAGAGAGAGAGAGAGAGAGAGAGAAAGATCAATGATGAGAACCACTGATTGGATGCTTCCTGTATGCCCCACACTGGGCATTGAGCCCACAACTTGGGCATGTGTCCTGACCAGGAATTGAACTTGTGACCTACTGGTTCATAGGGGGAGGCTGAACCACTGAGCCATGCCAGTCGGGATAATATTGTTTTTAAGAGATCCTCAGTATGCAGTGCGGCTGAACACACAGTATTCCAGTCAAAAAGTAAAACATAGCTTTACTGCCCTCAAATACTTCCTCTGCATCCCACCTGCTTAAAAATATTTGATTGAATCATATGAAATTTCTAATATTAATCTTCCTTTTCCTGAACAAACTAGCAATTTTATAAGGGAATAACCTGCACTGATTGGTACTTGTGCCTATCTATATGTATATATGTGTACATACATGCGTGTGTAAGTCTAATTAAAATGTAAGGTAAATTCAATAATCAATATGGTTACCTGCATTATCAGAAGCCTTATTAAATGCAGTTCTCTTTTATGGGCTACTCAATCAATTTCACTGATCTTTCCTAATTACATAATAGCAAAGTTTTAATCAACACTTATTTATATGATCATTTTTATAAATGCACACAACTGGAGGGGATTTCAACATGGCCTTCACTACATTTAATAGTGAGATACCAAAAGTTAGATAAATTTCTTGCCTACTGGGGCATGATGTGAAGATGGGCTTCTCAGGTTTAACAACTTGAATGCACACAGAGGAATATGTGAAGTGATTCAGACATGTACCTTTTATTGTCACTGGTGCATGGTAGAATTTGGTGACATTTATTGTCACTTCAAATCCTGAAAAATTATCCATGATTTAAAAATGGCAGACATAGCTGTCAGTATGTGCTGATTTCTCTAAGTCACTTAGCCTTCACCATGTCACTTTTTACCCACACATACAATGCATGACGCTTAGTATATTTCTCAGGAAAATTTTGGAGGTTTTGATTATTTGTATTTACCTTTAAGTATCATGTAAACCTGTGCCATCCATCCTCCTCCCCCATACTTTTATTAGGCATTCAGTGACAAGGAGTTCCTAAGGAGATTTGGAGATTTGACCTTCATGACCTTTGCTCAGTCCCTAGGGCATGAATCTTCATTACTTAAGATATTCCTGACAATTCCCTTCTAATCATATTAGCCTGTGATTGGTTTAGCAAAGGGTCATGAGGCTGGAGGGAAACTGGTAGAGAACTTGTGGGAAAGACATACACACACACACACACACACAGACACGGACACACATGCACACATATAGAGCCCTAGTCAATATGAGGATATGGTTATACACATATATGATGCATAAAGCTACTGCACCCATCTTATGATCACAACTGAACATACCTATGGACAAAAGCAAATATGCTGAAAATGGCAGAGTGAAAATGGACAGATTCAAAAGAATCTGGAGTGTCAAGTTATCTGATCTCTACATTTTGGTCACATGATGTAATAAGCTTGCATATTTTATTCCTTGAAGAGGAAAATATCCTGACACAGATAAAAATGAACCCTTAACATTTTCTATCAATTTACTTTTCAAGACTCTAGTAAAGAATAGTACATATGTTATAGATTGTAAAGTAAGCCTTCAGGACATTATTACTGAGTTTATGAATGAGAATAAAGTTTACTTTTTTAAAGTCATCTCAATATGATGAAGTTAAGATTTTACTAAGTCAGTGTAACTGATTAATAACACTTCCAACAAAATTGATATACTCACAGTATCAATTTAATGAGAATGACAGATATGCCTGCATTTGTGTGAATGTGTGTGTCTATATTCATATAAGTAGTCAATAAGCAGATTAATGCTGAATTTTTAATGAGTTCTTTCCTAGCATTTCTTTCTGAAAAGAATGAAAGTAGCTTATAAATTTCCCTACTTTTTATACATGTTCCAGTATTTAGAAGGGTGAGGGAGAAAAGTAAGAGAAAAGATGGAATAGGAGTTCATTTTAGAATAAGAAACCAATTAGTAAGAACAGTGATTTCAAGTAACTCACTTTTGGAGAAACTATCATAATCAATAACACCCCACAGCTTGGTTCATGAACCTTATTTTTAGTTCAAGTAGTAACACAGGAAACAATTAGACATCATCACCAACCTTTTCATGCATTAATGCCAGTCCAAATTAACTCCTACCACTATACATACTCCTTCTCTCTGTCAAAATCTGTGAAGGGTATGATTTAATGCATTTAGGGTATAATTGTGCCTCCCTGCCTGTATAAAACTGACACATAAAAATCATTATTAATTAAAAAAAGATCAAAACTGTCCTCATTATCTTATTTAGCTGTCTCTCCAAAATGGGGTTACCGTTTATGACAGATACACCATAGAGTCTAGACTTACCCAATTTCCACTTCCAAATAATACTAAAAGTTTCTTACCTGGTTGGGTCTAAGTATTTGATTTTCTAAGAACACTTATTTATAATGCAATCTCAAAAAAGGAGTTGATGTCTAACTATAAGTTTCATATTGACTATTTAAGACACGGTCATATTTAAAATTTTTCTGATCACACATCTGTATTCTCTATGTTCTTTCACCCTGAGAATACATATAAAATGTATTTGACATCTCTATTTTATCTTAAAAACTCACATTTTTAAATTATGTCTTACACAATTCTTTTAGTGTAAAAGTAATGAAGCCTGATGTTCATCTGGTGTTTTTGCAGAGTGTACCTCAAGTCCGTAAAGTCCCATACCTCTTTTTCTTTTCCATTATGTCTCCATTTTCTTCATGCTAGATATCTTTCCACAGGGTGCTCTCCATGAAGAAAATGGTAACAAGCCCAGAAAATGTATCCATCACTAAAGTTGTAAGTCTGGGACCCTAACCCCTAACTATGTCAAAGACATTGACCACAAGGAAGAGAAGACACAGGGTTGGAGTGTGTCTGCTCTGTCCTTTCATGGGCTTAGCCCTGGTCCCTGTTATGCCCTGAGGCCTGCGACTCTAAGTGATGTGATATTTTTATCAACATAAAAACTCATTCAAATGATTCTAGTTTAACAAGCTGGTGTTCACATGCAAATGGATATCATACCACCGAAAACAAAAAGCAAAAAGGAAAGCTATATAAGTGGTTTATAAATATTGATCAAACATCTTAAAGTGTAGGTAATTTTATTACTTATTTGGTTCTTTTTAAATAATTTATACTCAAGGTATAGAAAAATTAAGCACAGCTTAAATATTTCCAAAGTAATACTGATACTTTCATTTAGGAAGAGATAGAAAATACAATTAGAACATTCAAGTATCTTTGAAAAAGGTATGTTTTGTCTATTATGACAGAACTTTTTTTTTACATCTGAATTAGTGAAATGATTTGCTACTTGAACTGAGTTGAAGTGGGTCTCTACTACATGCTTTTCCTGTATCAGTTTACCCAATTTAAATATAAATGCTCTGGTTTCCTTCTAGGAATTAGTGAGCTATGTACTTGAAATCACTTAAATTTTAAAAATGCATACTCTATTAACAGAATTAATAAACAGTTGCTAATGGAGGAAGGCAAATTAATTCTAGGGAACTGGTCAGCACTCTTTGTCAGGAAATATTTCAAATAAGACAATGTTTTGGTTGAGTAGTTAATGTTGGCTGAGAAAGGGTGAAGGGGACTTGGGGGAATGAATGTGTGAAGATGGAGGGAAATATTTAATGAGCATTAAATACATAGTACATTTAATGTCAACCACTTTCCACATCAATTAGTTTTTCCAGAAGCCCAGTAAGAAAGGCAATTTTCAGATGAAAATATATAACTTGAATATCAGTTCAATTAAACAATGACAAAGACATTTTTAAAAATTGAACCACAGACACTAGGGTGGTGGGGGCTTGTTCGAGGTGGGAATGGCTGGGGGGAGGGGTCAGTTGCAGGAAATGGAGACATATGTAAAACTTTAGACAATAAAAAACATAAAATAAAATAAATAAAATAATTGAACCATGCCCAACTATAAGATACCTGGTCTTCAGAAAGCTCACTTTAATTCTATCATTTGCATAGCTTCTTTTGGATAAGACAACCCTATAATTATTTTTGGTGTTTAATAACAATATACATTGGACAAGGGTGAAAAATAATTACTTTATACTGAATTTTACTCAACAGCAAAGATGTTTATAGCAAATTTCCAGGGAATTACACCTTTGTGATAAAACGTTGAGTAATCAAAACAGGTCATTTCCTATTTACAGAATCACCATCTACTCACTAGTCTTGGATCTAATTTTACCTCAAGATTACCCTGAAACCAGAGCCCACACAAAACTGGGTATTTCAGACACCAGGTAACTGTGAGGGGTGGGAATGCTCACCCACAGGGAGCCATTTCTTTGATATGTTATTTCTGTTTTCATGCCTTCTGACATTTATGTACCAGCAAGACCTGATCAATATAATTTAAGGGATATTACTCCTAAAATATAACCTGTGTGTTTGTACTCAGACTATTAGAATAGCTTTTCACTATAAAAAAGCAATTGTAATATAAAAGCTATCATAGTTTCCAATGTCTTTATTAAAATAAAACAATATTTTAATAATGAAGCTAAGAAGAAAACATTTGTAAAAACAGGAAAGCTCCAATCTAGAAAGAGAAAAGAATGAACAGTATGTAAGGGCAAAGGGGACCTTTCTCACAGGTGCTCATCTCTCCAAATAAGAATAACCGGTATGTGGAATCAAGAAATATTTTATTTCTAATAATAATGACAATAATAATACTAGTTATCAGCATTATTAATATCACAGCTACTATTTGTTGGAAATCTACTGTATCTGAAGCATTATGTTCAGCACTTTCTATACATTTCTATGAACCTCTGTAAACCTGTTTTCCCCATTTTATAGATCAGCAAATTCAGATCCAGACTATTTAAGTGACTTCCCTAAAACAAATAGAAGCAGAGAGGTGTTATCTATTGAATTAACTGCCATGCACTGAGTTAGATTACCAGTATGTATTTATAATATAATTACAGTTATTATTTTCTTATGAAATAAATGTAGGTTTAGCACAGAATGATAAAGGCAGCATGGAATAGTGCAAGGATCAAATTATTTTGTTATCAAAATGTAACAATAAAGGTATACAAAGGAGTTTTCATCAATGAAAAGGGGTTTAACTGAATCATAATTTTTTTTGACTGAATCACTTGACATTTCTCTCTTCATTTCTCCATGCATCACATTCTGTCCTCTCAATGAAGAGCAGCTATAGGCAGGCATTCTTCAATGGAATATGTGGCTGGAGGGCTTACACCATCATGGCTAATTAGATGGGCTTCAGAATCCAACTAACAGGGTGGAATCCTAGCTTCATCAATCACTACCTATGCAATTTTGGGCAAGATACTTAATCCCTTTCAATCTCTGTGACTCATCCATGAAATGAAGTTGATAATGGTGTCTACATGAAGCTTTCACTGCTAGGATTAACTAAGGTAATGCAAGTGAAGGGCCAGCACGGTATGTGGTCCATGGTATGAACTCAGTAAATCAAAGATGCTTTTACATTTATGACTGCCCCCATTCAAAGGAACCACCTAACTTTTTCCTCCACAGGTGCCACTGCTAATAAGAGCCCTTCCCTTCCCTTCCCTTCCTTTCCCTTCCCTTCCCTTCCCTTCCCTTCCCTTCCCTTCCCTTCCCTTCCCTTCCCTTCCCTTCCCTTCCCTTCCCTTCCCTTCCCTTCCCTTCCCTTCCCTTCCCTTCCCTTCCCTTCCCTTCCCTTCCCTTCCCATCTTTCCTTCATTTTTAATCTTCCAGTTAAGGAAGTCAATTCTTACTTGAACACAGCCTTCTCCTTTCTGTCTTGGCCTAGACCATCATGTCTTGATTTACACAGGGTCACAGATGGTGGTGGGAAATATGGTGCTAATTAAGAAACCAAAAAATAGGACCCCTCCTTCTCACTGCCAGTGGATCTCCTGGGCACAGCCTCCTCCCTGCTCAGATGTCTGGACCATCTAGCAGCAACTTAAAGCTAGGGGTGCCCCATTCCAATTTTTGAGCCTCAACACGGTTTCTTGGTATTCAAGGTAATATTTCTAAATCGAGTCTGCCATAGATAAATTGCTATCTATGCAAGGTGACAACGTTCTAGGGTTGTTATACCTGCATCAGGGACATTAAGGGTTAAGGAGGCTTCCAAGAGATAACTGGCCTGAGGAACAACAAAAAACATAGTATACTGTTCTATCAATAAGAAATAAAAAAAATAATGTCTGAGTTTCAAGCAACCAGTTCACAAAGGCTTGTTTGAAACACAATCCACTCAATGACGGGGCGGGCGGGGGGGCGGGGGGAGGGCTGATTTTCCTTTTCGTGTTGTTGGCTGAGCCCTCACTGGCCACTACAGGTTTGTTACATATTGTCTCCCTTATCAGAAACTTTTAATGCTCAGTTCTGAAATTAGGATACATCTCATGGGCAGAACCATATTCTCTTCCATCCTACAGTATCTGCAGAGAGAGAAATGAGAAAGACTATTACAAGAGCTGATCGATATCCTGTTGTGGAAGATAGATGAAGGCGGTGGTCTGAAAGCAGAATTAAAAAAAAAAAAAAGCAGATACCTGGAACAGCTGAGTATGCCAGCTGTTAACCCATAGCTTCCTTAAGCCATTCAGTGTGGCTGGAGACTGCTCCAGAAAGTATTCAAGTACACAAATGGCCCAACAAACATGGATGCTCTGTGTTTCAGAAGAGAGTATTAAATTAAGCCAGAGATAGGCATTAGAAGGTGTAGTTTCAATACATACTGTCATGCAGGAGGTCATTTAGATTGCACAAGAATCAGACAGTGATCACCACAGCTCAGAAGTGGCTTTGTGCTCAGGCCCCTGACCTCCAGCTTGTCTTTCTTAGGACCTTATTTCCCCGCCATTCAGACTGTACTGGGTATATTCTTGGCAGAGATTTTTCACATCTGGAGAGATGTTCCTGATTCCTACAGATTTCTGTATGGATGTGTGATGGAAACAGACCTCTCCATTTAAAAAAGTTTGTTTAATTTTATACATATATAAAGCATAATCAACCATGTCTGCTGGATTCTTGAAGGTTCTATCTCCTTTGGTCTTTTCATTTTATTTTACCTCATTCCAAGCCAGTGTAAATGGTGGTATTCCAAGTTTGATTTGGACATCAAAGCCAGTGAGGCCACACCTGATAAATCTCATCTTCTTCTGACAGACTTTAACAACTCTTCCTGACTTGGGTCAAGATTCTACCTCCTTTGATAATTTTGTACATGGATAATAATAATACCAATAATTACAAGTGCTTCTATATACTAACCCCTTACACATATTATTTTATTTAATCCTATGAACAACACTATCAGGTAAATAAATTACTAGCATCATTTTATAGAGTGGATCCTAAAGCACTGGAGGTTGAGAACTTGTCTGAGACTTAAAGCCACAAAGAGCCTGTCTTATCCATATCCTCAACATGTCCTGACTGCGACTGAGTACCAGCACCTCTGCAATGACCCCCAACAGTTTCACCTTTCAGTGGTACCTACTATACATCAGATATGTTATTAACTATTTCTTAACTATCATTTCTCTTAATTCTCAAGACAACAAAATCAGCTAGGTATTGTCCTATTGATAATGAGGAAACAAAAGTTTGGTAGGGATTGGTAGACTGGCAGAGATCACATATCTAGTAAGTAACACAACCAAGACTGGAACCGTGTCTCTGATTCCAAAGGCACCCCATCCTGGCCCCCTGGAAAGAGTCCACCCCCCACTCCTGGAAACACATAGTTTGTTCTGAGCATATTGTTCAACATCAATGAATTGAAATGGCAAGTGTGATTCTGCATCACTGCATTGCTGATATCACTGTGAATGGAATATCTAGACGATTTCCATTTAAGTTCAAAGAATCTGATTACCAAATAACCATTGAAGAATTATTGGCATTTATGTTCTGTAATTATGACTCCTATTAATATCATTAGTGTGCAGCCTTTCATATTTAGTCCTATTAATTAATCCCCGTAGACACACACAGTTATAATCAATACAACAAAGACTCCATGGTAAATTACAAATAATCCCCAAATCCCTTAAATAGTTCTCAAGGCGCCTTCATTTTTCCTTAGTTTGGACATATCTAGTTTGGAGGCTGGAAGAGTGTGTGGTAATTGATAGCTCCTCACCCAGAATCACCTATTCACTAATGTGTCTCAGTGAGCAAATGCTTAAAAAAGGAGTTCCAACTGCCACTGACAACTACAAATTCCTGTAGGGCAATAAAAGTAATTAACTGCTGAGTCAAGAGCTCCCCAAATCAGATATGCAACTTTTCAATTCTCTGAACAATATACTGCTTCAGATAACACCTATTGCCTGTCAGTGTCTAGTTTCAGTTTTGCAGATGCTGAATACAGCAAGCATGTCTAATCTGGAGAGATCAACAAAGAATGATTCCTGTTGGTGCAATCTCATATGTAGGAAAGATAAATGGGCAGACTGAAAGTAACATTAGGAATTGATGCTTTATGAAAAACTGGCCTCTGAATCTTGTTATTTAAAATCTCCCAGTCCATCTTCAGGTTTTCTTCCACATCTTTATCAGTCATCTACATTGATATATGTTGAATTTTTTAAATGGTTATATTTACATATTTTACCTGAAAAAAATTACTGCTATAGTTGTCCAAAGATGCAACAAGCTGCATCAGAAGTGGTCCATTCCAGATGCAGCCTGACAATCCATTCTGCAACATTGAAAACTGGCCTACTTGGCTTCTGTGGCCCTGATCTTGGGTAGAGTCTAGAGGTCAAGGAATCCTGTTCTGTTTGCCATTTAAGAAGTAGGTCAGAACTCACTTTCTCTTGGCACCCCATATCCTTTCCCAATTCCATTCCTGTTCTGGATGATTTCCCAGGAATTAGTATGTAACACTCAACAGTTATCTGGCCTCCAAAACAATTTGAGAAGAGAAAAAGGCTCAGAATAAATAAAATACCTATCATTGCATCAACTATAACAGAGAATGTAGTCATCTTTGAAGAATTTTAAAAAGAGGTACATTGTGACCATTTTAAACTGCATCCATAAATTGGTTTCTTCAGATAAATAGTTGCTGGTGGAGAAATCAATTTAACTTGCCATTTACATGAATCCGTTTGTAAAATTATAACATTCAAGATATAAAAATAACCTTAAAGTTTATCAGAAGCCAACCTTCCATTTTACAAATGATAGAGCTGAGATTCAGGAAGAGTAATAACTTGTACAAGGTTAAGTTCTTAACCATACTAGCTGCCATCCTCTCAAACTGAATGATTAGTTCAATTTTAAAAATTTATTAGAGAGATGATAATAGGCACTATTAAATGTATAGTCATTGTTAGCATAGATTTTCCATACTATTAATAGGCAAAACTAAGACTTTTGCATTAGGTCACTTTAGCATTGTGACCTAAAATGTCACATATTGGGATACTGGATCTTACCAGCTACTAAAGTTCATATTCTATTGTCAGCAAGTTTTGCACAAACTAAAATCTATACTAATAAAAGCATAATATGCTAGTTAGACCAGACAGCCAGATGTCCTTCCAGACAAAGCCTTACCAGCTATGAGGGCTGAGGCTGGCAGTTGCAGCAGCGGTGGGGTGATGGGGGCAGCACCTTCCCCTGATTACCCAGTTGCCTCCCACAGAGGAAGGCCAGAATCTGGCTTAGGCCCACTTCCCACAGGAGTGAGCCTAAGCCATCAGTAGGACATCCCCTGAGGGCTCCCAGACTGTGAGAAGGGGCAGGCCAGGCTGAGGGACCCCTCTCCCCAGCGTATGAATTTTTGTGCACCAGGCCTCTAGAAACAATAATCAAAATAATAATAGAGGATAATGACAGGAGCCTATATGTATTTTTGTTGTTGTTGTTAATCCTCACCTGAAGATATCTTTTCCATTGATTTTTAGAGAGAGTGGAAGGGAGGGAGTGGTAGAGAGAGCGATACATCCATTGGTTGCCTCCCGTATGTGCCTCCTGGGGCAGGGAACAAACCTGCAATTCAGGTGCCCTGACTGAGAATAGAACCTGTGACCCTGCTTTGCACAGACCAACACTCTACCACTCAACAACACTGGCCAGGGTAGGAGCCTATATTATTTTAAAACAGAACTTGTCACAGAATATTATCTGACCTTCAGTCATTTTTTTGAAAAATGATTTTGTTTGAATTAGCTACCATTAGTTAAAAACAATAAAATTTCACATAAAACCTGACTGCTCTTATACAGGAGTTCACAAAATGCTGACAAATAGAGAAAAGGGGAAAGAGGAGAGAAGAGAAAGGAAGGAAACCGAGCATTCCTTCCCCGCCTGGCTCGGTGATGTCTAGTTCCTGACTCTGGCTGAATGTTTCCTAGTCTAGCACCACCACCAAAGGACCCCTACAAGCCCTATTAGCTAGTCTAAGTGTAGATTTCCTTGAAATTGAAAGCAATCTTCACCTTTCTAGTTTCAAAGGGAATAAAAATAAATACTTGACAACTATCCTTTTTAAAGATGAATACAGAGCATGCATTACTGAGACACATATTCCCTCAGGGATAATGCTATAGTCAGGCCTTTCTCCGTTGTATTTGCTCTTTCTTAACCCCTCACTACACAGTAAGAACAAATTGTGAGAAAATAAGACAAAAGAAGATATTCTGATTTAAGAAGGGGCGAAGGGGAGAGCTAAACTCTGCCTGAAGGTTCTGAGAAGTGGATGGATGGCAGGTACAAAGCTGGGCCTGTGATGCATACACATTTTGGGTTTAATGTCTCTAATTGCATTTATAGAACTATTTTCATAGCTTTGAGTGTATAAGGACTTATTACCTGAATACTATTGCATACATTTGAGATTGTGATCACTTACACTCGTACTTTCCTTGAAGGTAGGTCTGAGTGAGCAAAATGCTGTCTCTTAAAGGGAAAGGTTATTCTCTGGGGCTTGATTCCATCTTCCCCCATAGTAGGGCTTGTGCAGACACCAGGGAAATTAAACTTCTAACAATGGCAGCAGGACCCAGCTGCCTATGAAAGTTAAACTGCCTTGCATGGGAATTAACAAGAGCTCGCCAGCAAGCATGTGGGAAGCTGCAGTTCTCAGAGCAGAATCAGGCTCCACTCCACAAACCACCTTTGTAGACACAGGGCTTGGGACAGCACATGCTCCTGCTCCTTCTGTGTACAAAAAACGCGTGGGAAGATGAGCATGGCCCCAGCTCTGAGGGTTCCAGCGTCAGACAGTGAGAGCATAGCATCTCTGTTCGGCTTTCTAACAGCCTACTTGATCTTGGCCAGGAAGGACAGGAGGAAAAAAACAAAACACCTGTATTAAATCAGCTTTTTTTCCAAACTAAATATGATCTTAGAACATGACTCACTTAAGTGGAATTTCCCGCACGTGTCACTTCTTTGGGAGGCTTCTTTGGGAAGAGCCCACCAGACCTGCTCTGGAGAAGTGGGAGCTAATGCCTCCCGCGCTGTATGTCACCAAGTGGGGTGCCCCGCAAACAGTAAGAACGAGGAAAAGGTGCCCGAGTTGAAATTCAAGTCGCTCTGCCCACTTCAGAACGGTTACCCTGAGCGCAGAATCTCTTAAAGTGCTAGTTTACATACAGGTTGTTACAAGTGTTGTGATTCAGATTCAAACGGCCCCTTCAGCATTGTTCGTTTTAATCCATCTGGGTTATTTTTCCATGTCAGCCAGGGAAATAGTCTCAGATAAATGAACAATAGGCGAGAGAGCCTCCAGATCCTGAGGAGCAGTCCTTCGGGCTGCCTGTCCTTTACACAGTTACTCCTGCCCTGCAAGGTTCACGGTGCATAGCCCTCCGATGATGCAGACATACCTCACCGGGTATTCGGGTCTGCCAATGGAAATAAAGCTGTAATTGATTCAGTTCTGTGATCACTTAACGCATAAACATGTGCTCGTTGAGGGAAAAAACGATGTCTGGACAACTGACATTGTATTTCTGCCAAATTCCAAGCTGATGTTCATAAAATCTTACTGGAGAGCACCCAGCGCTAACTATGGGGTTTCAAACTGCTGATTTGTAGAGATGAGTCATGAAGCGCTTCACATTGTGTGGCTAATCAGAATTCCCATCCTCGCCCGTGCTCGGAAAAGAAGCCTACATTTTTTCTATTTGGAAGCCACTCCGGAAAGCTTTCATTAATTTAAATCTCAGAACAGATTTCTCCCCATTATGTGTACTCCACTAAAGACCTGCTACGCACAACACCATGATAGCAGTGAACAAATAGCGGGTTTTCCCCAGGCATCCATTTTATTTTATTCCAGAATCCAGAGGCACTGGAAATTCCGGGATTGCTGCAATGCTTAGCATGTTTTGGAGACTAGAAAGAATTGGTAACAATTTAGTGATTTCTAATCCTCTGCAATTTGTTTAAAACATGTGAGACAAATGAGTCTATGCTCCTTCAAACTGCCCCTAAATTAAGAAATGCAATAGTTGATGATTAGATGCATTTAGTTCTAATTTAAAAACCATCTTTACTGGGTATATTCATTACAGAAATACTATTCAACTGAATCCTATTATAACGTACATGGTTTATTTATTACACTTCATCTGAGGAAAAATGTACATATTGCAAAAGCTGTGTTCTTTAAACTTGCTGTTCAATTACTTGCACGCTTACTAAGTTTAGAGGTTTAATTTGAACTTTGTGAAGTGTATGCAAAGTTTCCTTCTTCTACCTTTAACATCTGAGGAAAAGATGTATTTTATTAAGGTTTTCAAGATAGCTACGATCGTAGGACAAAAATAAAATAAGATAAGGCTGAAATGGCATAATCCTCATGATCCATGCACGAGTAGGCCTCCCTCTGTGGGGTGATCATGGGGCGATGGCCAGGCCTCTGGCGAATCACATCGCACCCGCCTTGGCTAGCCTGGTGCCAGTGGGTGTCATAGCGTGGTGGTCCAGAAGGTCGTCCAATCTAATTAGCATATTATACTTTTATTATTATAGATCTATGTGAAACAGGTTTTGAGGCAGTCACAAATGGGAGGTAGACATATTGAGCATGCAGAACAGGGAAGGCTCCCAGCAAAGACAGATGCCATGCTGCACTGCCTCTCCATTACGGCCAGCACAAGAGGAGGACAGAGAGTGACAGCGGCGAGGCAGCTGACAAATAACTAATCACTCCTGTGCACCCTTGATTTTCAGTGGAGCCTGGCGGTGAATGCTCCGAGTCTCTGGCAGCCACTCCTAGGCCAGTTTCACTTGCTACACTATGATTATTAGCAGCATTATCATAACCTTTCCCAGTTATCTTTCCTCTTCTCATCGCTCTCCCATTACAAAAAGAGATTACCTGAAAAGGGAAGGAAATAAGTGCCCCCAAAAGGCTAATGCAGGAAAAACTGCATGTTTGCAGGGAAATTTTAATAAGATTGATTAGGTAGCGGGAGAAAAGAATGCAATGATTACATCATGTTCCATACTGTCTGATAAGGTAATCCCTAAGTGGCTGATTTTTTTTTTTTCCCAGCAGCAAATCTCTAGTTGTGTGTAAAATGTGGCTAACAGACCACACACATAAATTAGTGAAATCAAAAGGAAGCCATTCAGCAGCTCCTTATTTTACCATGTTCTGCATTTCAATAAAATACTTACGACAAGTTGGGTTTCATGGAAATTCCTGAAGGCATTAAAGTTCATGTTTAATTGAAGAATAAAATAATATTACAGAGAAAACGGCTCTATAAAAAATATTAAATTAATATCCCGTAAAAGGATAATGAATAGGTGCTTCATTTACTATTCATTTAAGATTTCTTAAATTATAAAAATGAAAAGAGTGTGTTCCCTTTAAAAGTCAAAGAAAATTTCATTTGTGCTTTGGTAATTAGACCTGTTGTGAAGATCACTGATCTTCTGATCAGATATTGATCTCACTTTTAAGTGATTTTATTACCTTAAGACGATCCTTGTTCATCTTACATATATACTTGTATATACGCCTTCTCTTATTTATAAACAAATAAGTTTATAGTTAATAATATTGTGTTGCACAGTTAAAAACCTGTTAAAGGGGTAGAGTTCATGTTAAATGTACTTAGGACAATAAAATAAAGTAAAATCTTAAATTTGTAGGAGATTAAATTCAACATTTCACACTTATTAACACGAAGACACAGAAATAACTGGTGTTTTCCCAATCAACTCCTTTTCCTCTAAAATGCCACAATTTTCTGTATGTCATATAAAATAGCATAGAATGAGGCATTATCAAGAACATATCCTCAGTTTTCTATGCCACTTTGTAATATGAACACAGCCTGTATTTGTAACCACAAATTCCAAGGGGGAAATGCTTTAACTATATATCAGGCTAGCGTAATCTAAGCATATTGTTCTGCTGTGGCTCCTTTTCAGGAAGGAAAATCAAGATGCAGTCCACTGTACCCAAAGCCTCTAGCTTTCCAAAAACTGAAGGCCTCCGCCAATAAATCACAACTGTTTTGCCATATGCCTCTTTGTTCTGCCAAGCATTACCAGCCTGTTCTACTTTTAAGCAAATTTCATTATGTTATAGCTCAAAGCAATGCTCATTAAAAAGTATTACTGAAAAATGTCAAGTTGTTTTTATATAGAAACGGGAATTTATTTTCTGGGGAAAAGTCAGATATTTATTGAACACAAGACATTTTTAAAACATGCATCTGGTTTCTCAAGTCACTTTGAAATCTCTGTCTCTTTTTTGACTGTGAGGGGTCAGGTTGCCACATGATTGTCTGAAGCACCAGCTAACTTTCACTAGTATCTCCCACTGATGCAGATAAACCGTTACCTTTTTGGAAGTGACTTAGTCTCATTTCAGTGGAGAAATTGCCCTGTTTCGTCACACCTATATTCATCTTCTCCTTGATCAGTTTATTTTCCTGTCTCCCAGCCAGTCCCTACCCTTGACCCCCTTACAGCCATATTTTAGATAACTATAACCTTCAGAAATCTCACCTCCGCCTCTTATTGATCCTCAATACACCACATAACCTGTGGAACCTCAGTGTGCACATTTGAAACATGGGTGACTACCTCCGGCCCTGCTTTTCCAATCTGGTTTGTGGCAGGAAATTCTGTAACCCATGTTCACATATTATGTAACCCATTTACCACAAATCAAGCACAAAAACCAGAGTTTCATTTTGAACCACCGAAATCCTTCCTAAAGAACTGTTTTTCTTTCTCCTCAGATGGTAAAACTCACTGGTTCTATTAGTTCTGCTACTCAAGAACAATAGGATTCATCTTTATTACTTATTGTAAACACATGTAGCATTTGCTTCTAGGTCTAAAGAAAATTCACAAAATGTTGGGTTTTAAACCTGGAGAAGAGCAAGCCACTCTTGCTTTCTCTGAGGAGAATGAGGAATAGCAGATATACTCAAAGTGGGCCACACTGTATATTTATACCAACAATAACAACAATAGAAATAATAACCTTTAGGAATCCAGTTGTTCTTAAATCATGGGCCAAATGACTCTGAAAATTTGGGGCTTTCCTAAAATGAGTACCAATCCTGGAGGAGAGATGAATTATGCTACAAGGCCACTTTTCCTCTAATATACTATATTTTTATGCAGTAAAATTAGGATAAAAAGCAAATCAAGGTCACTTTTAAAGTGAGAGAAGTGACAAAAAGTTTCTAGGGGAAAGGAAGTAGGAGTGGGATAAGAAAGAGCAGGCCTACTTAGTTACCTTGCTCAATGTTTATAAAGAGACGGAGCAGAATTGTGAGTTGAGTATCTGTATAAAACCCTCAGGCCCTTTCTTTACACTTCCTTTTGCTACAATCTCGTTCCCTCCCACAGGGATCTTTTCCTAGGCTTGTCTATTTCCTCAACAATGAGATACTGGAGGCTGGCCAAGTCATCCATCATGAGTCTGCCTCCACTGTTCTCTAGATATGGCCTCACCCTAAATAAAATTATAAGCATTGAACGTCCCAGCTCACAAATACATTTATGGCAGTAAAACCCAGACAGAGTAAAGCAAAGTGCATTTGCGTTCAAATGGAAATTATCATCAAGTATATTAAGCAGCATTTATGTAGAAAGAACTCACACAGAATCACAGGAAGATCACTAAGACTCCACCAATTAAATAAACACAGTCACTTTCAACATCCTATTAAGGATATTTATCAACAGCCTAAAAATATTCATGCCCTTTGTCCTATTCATTCACATCAGGAAATCTATCCTAAAGAAAAACAATGTCTTTCACGCAAAGATGTTCATTGCTGAATTATTTAGAAAGGCAAAGCTTTGGAAACAACTCAAATAACCAACAATAGTAAACGTGTAAGTATATTAATATATTTTCACAGAGAATAAGCAGTTAATTTTAAAAATGTTAGGGGAATATCAAGATCCATGTGATTTCAAAAACTTTTGCTAACATTATACACAAGAAAAGATTAGACATAAAATCATGATTTAGCAATGTTGAAATTACAGATTTTTTTTACTTTCCTCCTTAGAGCACTTTTTGAATATTCCTAATAAAGTCAATAAATATCAATAAACGTTACAGTAAATATAATCCACATATGTTGGGTACTTATGTGTTAAAACAGAAAACCTGATCTCTAGCTGTCAGTCTTTGAAAAATGTGCTGCTGTAGCTAAAGAATGCTTGTAAAAAGAACGAAGCATGGCATACTGATATGAGAAACCTTGTTTTGCTTTTAAATGGGATGGTTTTCTTGGTGACACTTTGAAGTCAATCTTTTTTCCTCCTGAAAGACAGGATTTCTATCTTCAAGTGTTAGAGCATGGAGCTAAATGGGTTTTTAACTGTGCAACACAATATTATTAACTGTAAACTTATTTGTTTATAAATAAGAGAATGTCTATATATATGTATATATGTAAGATGAACAAGGATCATCATGAAGTAACAGCAAAATCACTTAAAAGTGAGATCAATATCTAATCAGAAGATCAATGATCCTCAAAACAGGCCCAATTACCAAAGCACTAGTGAAATTTTCTTTGACTTTTAAAGGGAACAGGCTCTTTTCATTTTCATAATTTAAGAAATATCAAATGAATAGTGAATGAAGCACCTATTCATTATCCTTTTACAAGATTCCACAGAAATTAGGTTCAGGTTCAGGTACCTGAGTTAAGAAGAAATAGTTATATCATCAATAAAAGACCCCCACACATGTTCATGTTGACCAATGCCACTCAAGTAAAATTTAATTAGAAAAAGAAAAAACCACACACACACACACACACACACACACACACACACACACACACAACGAAAACAGAAAACAAAACAAATCCCAGAAACCTTTGTCATGTATACAGACCAACACATAGAAGGTGAGGTCTATGACAGAGAAAAAAGAAAGAATATGGGAAGGAAGAGGGCAGCAGGAAGCGGAGAGCAAATTCATGAATTTGAAACCAGACAAACCCTGGCCCAAGCAATAACTAAAGAAATATAGAAGTTTCATATTTTTCATTACACATACACTATATCCTTTTTTTAAAATTTCCTAAGAAATCACTTAATTAAATATTGCTTAGTATAGCAATACCTGAGTGATATTTGAATATAGTACAGTAATACCAAGGAAACATACCAATTATTTTGTCACTAGAATGGCGCTCAAGCATGGTTGGCCTTCAACTGGGCATGCCCAAAGAAAAATTGAAGGGCACAAGACTAGGGGCAGGGGAGGTAACATTGGAGGACTCTCTATTGACAAGAACTGGAACCTATTTCCAATGTTGCCCATACAACCTCCTGACATGCTTAGAGGGAGATGGGCAGCAAACAGAATGGCTCTGTTTTCATTGTCTAACTTGCTGGAATCTATGTACTTTTAGAGTGTCATTCATCTACAGCTCTTTTGCTTTGCTGTATTTCAGATGTGTGTGAAGTCTGTAATTGGAGTGAGTGAGGTCCTATCCATCTGAGAATTTCAAGTTTCTCTAAAACTAAAATATGAAGCAGAAATAGTTTAACACACTCAGGGAACAGACCTAACACTTGGATGCAAATGCCCCTTTCCTAGACTCAAGCATGTTGGATTCTCTGTTCCTTATGCCTCATGTCATTTCGTGGCAAAAGTGCAATTATGATGCTTAGAATTGCTGACCTTTACTTAATGGCTGACTATTTAGTGACCGAGATTAATTAGTGGAAAGACCATATCTAGATGCTAATAAAAGGTAAAGGCTTACCTATCATTTAATGAAATGGAATTTCATTCATCAAAGAGCAAGAAACAAGTCATCATTCTGATGAGGTATTTTTAAATAATCATTATTCTGCCCCTCCCCTCATCCCCAAGATTGGTGGCATCGCTTGCTGCTTCTTTGTTCTTCATTCCAGAGTAACATGGTCTTTTTTGTTGTTGTCCACACAGGTCATGCAGATCATGAAATGTCATGTCAGGTGAAAAAAACACACATGAAAACTTAAAAGGAAAACCACTTTTGAGAGCTCTCATTCACCTGTTCTCACCAAACTAATCACAAAGCTATGCTTCTAAGGTGACTAGTAACAGGAGTGTGATCTATTTCAGCATGAGGATCTTCTACACAGCAGTTGGGTGAAAATTTGGCTAGTTGGCGACTTAAGTTTTCATCACATAAAATGACTGTGGCCCAAGCAAAAACATCAGAAAACTACGCACGAGGGTTTATCAGCATTATTAATTAATGAGTATTATCTTTAGGAAAAAAACCCACAAAACTATTATTGATTCTTGGCAAACACATAAATATGAGAGTAATGGTGTGTACAGGTGACTTCTAAACCAGTAAACACTTTTCAATAATACCCTTAATAAATCATCTCTAATCCTATATAATAAAAACCTAATATGCAAACTGACCAAACTGTGGAACTACCAGTGGAACGACCCATCGCTATGATGCTCACTGACCAGTAGGGTGTAGACACTCAATGCAGGGGCTGCTCTCTGGTTGTCAGTGCACTCCCACAAGGGGGAGCGCTGCTCAGCCAGAAGCTGGGCTCAGGGCTAGAGAACACAGCAGTGGTGGTGGGAGCCTCTCCTGCCTCTGCAGCAGGCAGTAAGGAGTGAGGGGTCCCAGACTGCGAGAGCCCTGCACTACGAGAGGGATATCTGACCCTGGGGATCGGGCCTAAGCCAGCAGACAGACATCCCTGAGGGGTCCGGAACTGCGAAAGGGCACAGGCCAGGCTGAGGGACCAGCCTCCCCCCACCCCCCAGTGCATGAATTTCGTGAATCACAGCTCTAGTAGTAAAATATTTGAAGTAAATTAAGTTGTCTATGCATATTTCAAGATAAGAACATGCACAACTCCTTTTCTGTGCGTTTCATGGTACAACTGGTAAATCTCACAGTGCGTTGGGTGCAACATCCTGCTGAGCAGTCAGTCACAAGAGGCACTGACAGGAGCATGAGCTCAGAGACTTGCACAGCTCTGAGGACACACCTATATGGTATGTTCTACATAAGGACTATGTCTTCTCAGCCTAAGTTTTAGGAAATTTACATGATCAAGAACACTGCCATGAAACAAGAGTATTAGATAAGGAATCAGGCACCAATTTTATATCATGTTAGCATCTAGTAATCGGGAAAAAATTAATCACTCTGCATTTCACCTAACTGGATCAATCCGATAAGCACATAGTTGGGCAGAATGAAATGAGACAGTGCATAAGAAGTCCACTGAAAATTATACATGTTTTGAAAGTGCATGATAAAAGTTATGGAAGGGCAAATGTGCCAGGAACATAAATAAGCTTCAGAATAAACCCTGGTGGGCTACTTTTGTTTCAATTTGGGAAATGAGGGTAGCTATGCTTATGCTCTTTCATTCTGTGGTGAGCAGAGATGGGAACCACTGTGGGCAAGTGTTTCTTAATGAATCTGGAAGCTTTCCTGACCAGTGTGCAGCACTATCAATCTAACTAAGTCATGGAGTTATCCAACTGATAAAGATGATCAGAGTGAATAGCGCTGCTCTAGTTTGTTTAGCACCACCAGTTATTTGGAGGAGAAGTATTCTCCTCCACTTATCAAGTCTCAGGAAGCTGCCTCCAGGAGAATTACAGCTTCTGCACAAGCAGATCATAGACTCAGTTTACGCTTCAAGAAATTCTATTTAGTGGTGACTGCACATAGATCATTTTTTTAAAATCTCACTGCACACAACCTGATCCTCTACTACTCAAATACATCAATTCCTGTGATCCATTATTCTTCAAAGGCCTCAAGTTGGTGTTGAATATTCCACTGGGAGCTTGGAAAACACGTCCTGTCCCTTCGCTGAGTTATTACACAAGTTTGAGCACATCTTTTCATCAATAGGAGAATCCAAAGCACTCAGCCTCTGTAAATTCAGAGCAGGGGCCTTGTATTTTACTGCACATGGAGAGATGTTAGTCACTCATTACTTGATGCAACTATAGGCCTTGTCTTTTCTTGGTTATCTCCACCCTATCAGTCAAATCTTACCTATTCCCCCAGACTCAGAATTTCACCTCCTTTATGAAGACTTTTCTAAAGAGGGTTGTCCTCCAGTGGACTTTTCAGGCTCCTGTGAGGAACCTCTACTCCTCAAACCCCCCTTTTCCTCCTGCAGCTCCTTTCTTGTCAGGCTACCATGCACTCTAACCATACTTACTCCCACCGCCACATCCAGTCTTTAAAAAACATTTCTGAGAATTCCTAAATATACCTCAAACCGCAACACTTCCAACAACAACAACAAACTTATAGCCATGATAGTGATTTTCAATTGTGTGTGCCAGGGGGATGTGGAGACATCAAATCTCCAAGATGGATGTGGTAGCTAGGGTGGGTGGGACTTTCATGGTATGATGAGTCCTTCCTGGCTAACTCCTGCTCTACCTTACCTAAGTCAGTTAGGAGCTTCCTTCTTGTGAACCCTCTTCCTTATCACTTTCTCCCTGGGCCTCCTTTGACCTCTGAAGTTTTTTTAGGAGCTTCCCTTTAGCATTAACCTTATCATGGTCCTTAGCACAACCTGGCACACACAAATTACTTTCCTGGTTTCTGTCACCATCTCACTGGAATCTCAGATCTGCAAATCAAGGAAGTGATCTTATTTTTTTAACCTTTTTTTCCTTATTTCTTTTCCTGTTTAAAATATTTTTTCTTCGTTTGTTTATTTTATGCCCTCAATGTCTGGTATTTGTTCAGTACCAGTGAATGACTGACTGAATAAATGAATGGATGAATAAGAAGATATTTTTAAAAATTTTTTTTCAAAAAGTAAAACCAATTACAGTACTTTAGGGCCAGTCTCACATTTTATGTTAAGATAAATAATAGCATTCTCTCCTTACTTCTTCAAGTTTCTGTCAGGATAGACTAGCTTCTATAATTAAAAGCTATATGGCGTTACTACTAATTAATTCCAACTTGTTACTTAGTTTCCTGACTTTCCTAAAACACTCTCTGGGTTATGAGTTTTCAACTTTAGGGTCAGGGAGAGTTGAGATCAGTAATTACCCCTTATTTAATTTCTCTGGACTAAAATTTTCCATCTTTGAAATAATGATAACTATACCATTGGTTTTTGTGGCTAAGTGGGATAATACTTACATAGCTTAATTAGTGCCTAGTACTAATTAGAGCTTAATTAACCATTATTATTCCTCCTTTAAATTACTATGGTTATTATTATTATACCAGACAACTAATAAATACTTAATGCATTAAAATTAATTAGTTAAAAATTTTTTACATCCAGGAATCAAATTTCCAATTTTGCTTCCAGGCCAACCTGTAGAGGGAGAAAAGGAAGGGGCTCATCACCAAAAGATGAGTGTTCTTCCAGCACATGTCAGAGTTCTCCACTTTGCCTTGTAACCCTGCCATTAAAGGAGGTATTGCATCCTATGAAGCCAGTTATAAGATTCCCTACACAGAGTAATGAAAAACCCTGTAACAGTTAGTGACCTGCCTTCCCTGGTGTTTCTTCCACAGATAATTTTGCCATAAAAAAAATATAGGGGACATCTCTTATTGAATTATGACAAAATTTCTCGCTTATTCCTCTTGGAACTTAGGCGTGTCCTACTTTCCCCTTCAATGACTCTCCCACTGAGATGACATGTGACACATCCCAGGGAATCATTAGAACTAAAGAGAAGGTTAAGACTGTGCCATATCCACCAGCACTTCCTTGTGCTTAAGAAGAAAAACCATTTTCCCTTATCTCCTCAGTCTGCTGTTCTAAGGATCTTTTTATTCCACTGGTGGGGAAAAGATTTTCAGGTGCAAGCCCAGGGAAAGCAACAGAGATACTAACAATCTCCCTGCCTCCCCCCCACCCCATTCTCTCCCTTTCATACATATACTTATTGAATACCTACTATGTGCCAGCCGCTGAGCAATGCTGAGTAGATGAAGCCCTGGCTCCTATTGAATTAAGGAGAGACGTGATATAAAGCAAATGTATTATTAAAACATTCCAAGTTGAACAAATGACAACCAAATCATACTTTCAATGCACCAAGAACACATGCTATCTAAAGCTGAATTTAATAATAAATATTATTTTTGGCTCTGACTGGTTTGGCTCAGTAGATAGAGCATTGGCCTGCGGACTCAGGGGTCCCAGGTTCGATTCCAGTCAAGGGCATGTACCTTGGTTGTGGGCACATCCCCAGTGGGGCATGTGCAGGAGGCAGCTGATAGATGTCTCTCTCTCATCGATGTTTCTAACTCTCTATCCCTCTCCCTTCCTCTTTGTAAAAAATCAATAAAATATGTTTAAAAAAATAAATAAATATTATTTTTGGAGGCTGGCAATTCTTTAGCATCTGACCATCTCAACTCCAGCTGCAACGACAGAAGGTGACAATGAGTAACACATGTTGAGCATTTACTCTGCTTTACCCTTTCCAAGTCTCTCACTTGGCTGTCACACATCCCCAAAAATTCATTATGTGGTAATGTGCTTATCATTATACCCATTTTACAGATGAGGAAACAGACTCAGAGCAGTAAAGCAATTTGCCAAAAGCCAGTGAGTAGCTGTCCTTGAAGCCATGCATTCTGGCTAAAGAGCACATGTGCACAGATATAGAAACTATGGCACATTATCTTCAAAGGTGTCAGAAAAACACATTAAAGAAGTGAATAAGAAAACTAAATGAATTTGAAAACTAAAGCACATCAACACAATTCAGCAACACTGAATTACCAAAATTCTCAAGAGCTTGATATGCTGTTTCATTCATTTTTTTACTAAATAATGAAAATAAGTCCCTCATCTCCCAAAAGGAGAACATTTGTAAGAGTTCCTGCTAAAGAGATTAATCCTACATTTATGGAATTTACAGAGAAACTTTCTTCAAAGTTCAACTGTCTAGAAGTTGCTATTGTTATTGTTGTTTAAAACAATGAGAACATCAGGTACTACTCAATTTAACTTGCCTCAGGTTGAGATTTGTAGGAAAAACAACAGAAATCAGACCAGCTCCTATGAAAATTACTTAGACCAAAGAAGAGATAAATTCTTTCCATGGAAGTAATGTATCTTACAGGATTTTGCAGCACAATATTTAATTTGAGAGAGAAAAAAAATGCTTTCTTTCCTTCTCCTATGCTAGTAGACTTAGGCATGTTTTCCTGTGTCCATAACCCCAATTGGTCATTGTAAAAGAGAAAACACCTAAACTTTCGGGATACAACACACCTCTACTGAGCTAACCATTAGGAAATTTGGTGAGAGAGAGAGAAAGAAGGAAAGAAGCACCTTTCAAATATAAGGATGACAAAATATCACCTCTTAGGTGCTTCTATATCTTTTCTCATTTCTCCCTTGTCATCACCACTGTAGGAAAGAGAAGAGGAAAGAATTATTCCTGACAAACAATGCAGTTGAAGGCTGATGAGGTATGTGCGTGCTGAAGGGACAGGGTACTTGTAGGGATGCACTCATGGACACCAAATGCAGTTATAATCAAGGCTTCTACATCATCAACAGAGTCAATTTGGAGATAAACACACCCAGAACAGCAAGGCACTTGCACAGTATTTCAGCCATGCACCTTGTTATAAGTATCTCTAATAGAAAAGCCTAAGTGACCACCTGACCATGTGACCGGTAGCTATGATGTGCAATGACCACCAGGGGGCAGACACATAATGCAGGAGCTGAGCTGTGATGACTTGGCAGCTGCAGTTCTCAGCTGATCCATTCAGAACCAGAGAGGAGGGAGCCTAATTTCGGGGTGCGTTACCAAGAACCATCCTCTTGCAATTCAGGACTCCTTGGGGGATGCCGGACAGACAGTTTTGGCCCGATCCCCGCAGGCCAGGCCAAGGGACCCCACCAGTGCATGAATCCATACACCACGCCTCTAGTGTATCTCATAAAAATCTGAATGTCAGAGCGGAGGTAAGTGAACCAGGTGAAAACAATGAGCCAGCAATTTTTTAAAGCTTTCAGAAGCCCAATAGAGCAGCAGCTACTATGAGACAGGAGTGGAAAGGTATCTACAGACAAATTGATGTACACTAGCAATATCTTAAATAAATTCCTTGCCATTGATCACTTGCAAAGTTAATAGTCTCAGTGACTGGTTTTTATACTGAGGAGAAGGAGCTTCTGAATGGCCTGGCCCTTTGCGTACAGGCAGATAGACAGTTAGAGCTCATGTGCTACAACAAAGCTCTCAACCATCCTGAATAACAGGCATGTTCATGTTAAAGAAGATTCATAAGCTGAAAGAAGGATTTTTATAGAATGCATTGCTTTCACATTCCTTTCAAAAATGAGAGCAATCAGAGAAAACCAGAAAAGAGAAGTTTCTATCTATCAGAAGGAGCAAGAATGGGTTTTGATATGCTTAGCGAAGCATTCCACCCATGATTTATGAGCTCAGGTATTGCTTACATGGATGGAATGGGGTGGGGGTGAGGGAACTGAAGTTGAACCACCTATATCAAAAAGCTCCTGAATTATTTACAAAAATGCATATTCCTTGATGAATACTAAAATGCTAAGTCTCAGAGGAAAACCCCCTAAGTTTCCCTTTAAAATAAAATTTAATGCATTGTTTTTTAGAGAGAAAGAGGAAGGGAGAGGGAGAGAGAGAGAAACATCTACGTGAGAGTGAAACATATATTGGTTGCCTCCTGCACATGCCCCAATGAGGATGGAACCTGAGATCTTTTAGTGGATGGGACGATAATCCACCTAGCTGAGCCACACTAGCCAGGACCTAAATGTTCATTTTAAACAAACTACCCCCGTAGGGATTGACACTATCATTGAGTGAAGCAACAGAATCACTGAGTAAAGCAACAGAGGGCAGAAAAATGTATGTGGGGGGTGAGTGGGTGTTTGGGAAAAATAGGTTTACAGGCTTCCTTAGATGCTGAACAAGGCTTCAGGATTGAACAAAGTTCCACAATACTTCTGGTATTGCTAATGGAGTAAGTTAGGATTGATCTGTTCTGGACATGGTTTGTTGCTACCCAGCCTCATTCTGAAAGTTTTTAAGGATAGTCTTTTTAGGATAAACTCTCACAGGTATATAAACTCCACAAAGGCTGGTCCCCAGGATTACATCGTTTCTCTAGTTCAGACACATGCATTATAAGGACAGTCCTAGTGGGCAGGATAGAAAGTCCAGCATTACTAAACACTAAGCAATATACTACTTACTGAAAGTCACCCCGGAATAAAACAAACAATAGACTTATCAGAAGGAGAGAACCGGTGCCTATGTCCATACTAAGACATTTCAAAGTTTGTAAAATTATTTAAGAACATTTTGAATAAAATTAAAATTAATGCAATACCTTGAATACACTGGCTAGGTGAAGGATTCCTGACGGTGACTATCATGAGGATTTGGGAAAATAAGCCAGTTTCAAGGATCCCTACAAGCTGAAGGCTGTTGCCCAGAAAACTAGTCCCTCCTAGTCCAGGCTGAGAGATGGCACAGCTATCGTAGCCGTGGGCTCGAACATTATGGGAGCATATGCCTTAAATACTAACATTAAAAATGCCTCAGGTTGTGCCGTTGTTTGTGCTGGTTTTAATGTACTGATTTAATTGGTTTTACACGATAACAAATCTTTATTACTGCACTTAGCACCTTGCATTGTAATCAGTCATCTTTACAACTTCTCCCCACAAGAGACTGTGAACTTGACTGTAGAATGGATTCCATAATTTGAAACCTAAAGTGCCCAGTATTTATGTGTTGTACACATTTTCAATAAATGCTTACCAAATCAATCTGTCCTAAATGTTTATTTTGCAGAGAGAATTTGTATCAGACAATTCAATAAACATTAACGTAGTGACTACTAGCTTTCTGTCCCTGTGTCAAGGCACTGGGGAGGCAAATATGAATAGAAAATAGTTTTTGCCCTTAAGAAGGTCATAGATAGTCTAGCAGAGGAGAAAACATCTGAAAGCATTACAATGCTACAATAATTATCTTTGCTAAACAACAAGAATTCCTTTAACATGACTAATTCCCTGAACAATGTATTCAGATTTTCATATCTCGAGTGTGTTTGAATTTTCCTATGCAATGCAATACATATTACCAATGCATTTTAACTCTGGACCATACAAGTAATATAAAAAAGGACACATAATTAATGTTTGTTTTATTATAAACATGCCCAAATATATAGTGGCCTACTAAAGAAACTTTAGAAGAATTCAGATTTACAATTGTGAGTGTTAACATTTATCAGGCAGTATAAACATGGCTTGTAATTTATCATACTTTCCATTTGTTGATATAAAGACAAATTACCAAAACACTAAATGTATTTTTAATTCTAAACAGGATTTCTGCCCTGAATTTCTGCCCAGGCTTAGTGACTATGCATTTTTACAAATATGCACCCAACTCCTTTTCTCATGAATCAGATATGGTTCTTTTCCACATCAGGATAAAGCGATGCAAGGGAAAAAATGCTGAGACTATTGGAATTCTCAGACATATATTTTTAACCGAATTGAAGGAAGTTTGTGGAAGGTTCTAAATGAAAAGGGCTTTGGATTCAGAGATAAGGAAATACAAAGCTTCATGGAAATTGGTAATAAACAATTTATAACTTCAAACAAACAATTGATCTTATTTGGACTTATTTGGACTTTTTCTTATAACAGGAAAGGAGGTTTGGCTAGGAGGTTTCTAATGTCCTCTCAGCTCTAAGTCTCTAGGGTGAACAGTGAGTCTCCTCAGAGGAGATTTCATGTGGCAGAAATGGCTTGTTGAGCTGAGTCAGTGACAACCTCCATATGGGAAGTTCGTACCCCAGGGAGACTCTTACATATTGAGAGCTTAGAGCTGCTCCATCATCCTCACACCCTGAAGCCACTCCTTCATTGACGCGATATTCGGGGTTCAGAATAGCAACTTGGAAAGCTACAACCACCACAAACAACAACACACACGCACAAGTAGCCTGAACTTGAGACCACATCTTTTTTTGAAGATTTTCAGAACAGGGCCTCAGCTATTCAGCTTCCTGGAAAATAAAGCCGATGGCAAATGTTAACACCTCGTGTTTTCCTAAAAACAAGTACAGAAGAAAAAAGTAAACTGTTCTTTGAAAATCAATTGGTGAGGCTTTGACAGTGCTGGGAAATACGTCTATGACTCTCGGTTCCGCATAAGAGACCCCTTTTTCTTCACCACAGCTAGGTGTCTACTAGTACAGGTTCGTGACGGTGCTGAAGGTATCTCTTCCAACTCTAGAGGGCAGACCTTAAAATCTGCAGCTAAGCAGTCCAAAGCAAGCCTATAGGATCACAGATGGGTTATCAACTCAGTCACAGACATTCCCCTCATCTCCAGCGAGGAAGCCTGCTGTCTCTCTAATGCGCTAACGTCATTCCCCCTGGGCAAGGTCTGATTTCTCTGGGTGTCTTATTCACAGAAACAGTATACACTTGGGGAAATGCAAATGTAGGATAAACTTCCTAGTCAAAAACAATTTAAAGAGATGGGGTGAGAAATCACTTTCCCTGCATTATTTTCCCAAGGTTTCTCCCTCCTTTGCAGAATGAGATTCTAGCTTTAGAGACATTAAGAAACCAGTAACCAAGGGACCCGTTGCCTGGAAACAGCCTGATTACAAGCAACTCACTCAGCTACAAGGAAATTCTACCTGATCCTTTAGGACCATTTGTCAAGCCTTATTAGGATGATAAAGAAAATTTATACTTCCGTAAAGCATTCAGATATGATTGCCATGAAACTGAAAAAAAAAACCTGGGCACCTGCTTTGGGGAAGAAATGGGAAATTAACATGACCAACCAGTGTCAAATACTGACAGCCTAGACAAAACAAAGAAAAATTAGTTCAGCACCATGCACAGACTTCAGAAATCAAAGATCCAAATTCTATGCTGAACAAATAATTCCCGGGAATTGTTCTGTCTGCCATGGGAGTTAGAAGCCATGGCAGCCAGAGAGCCACTAATGAGGAGCTTTTGTGTTTTGCAGCAGTGCTGCTTCGCTTGTCTTCCTTGTGTGCCCCCCACCCCCCAACTCTCAATCAGCCATTAACAGCTGCTTCGAAACCAACACCAGTAGGTTTTGCTGTGCCCTGACAGGTGGAGAAGATTTGTCAGGGCAATAATGTTATAAAAACATGGCAGAAGTTTAGTAAAATCTAAGAACGTCTGTACAATTTTTAAAAATCATTATCAGAGTCAGAAAATAGGACCTGTATTTTTATTTTCTAGAAAAAAAATTAGTTACATGACTATATATATGTGCGTGTATGTACACATATATATGCATGTATATTTGCATATATAGATATGCAAATACATATAATTCTAAATGGGTGGATGGATAGATAGAGAGCATCTTTCTTTTCTTTCAAGCATAGCAGGAGGATAGGGCTACAATAGTGAGTCCTGGCTCCACCAAAATATTTTACTTGCTATTGATCTACTCACAGTTGCCTTAGATGAAAGTGCATCTCACAGGGCAGTTCAGATGTGCCTGGGACACATCTCAAAATGGGCTTTCCCATTGCTTAAAGCTATAATTAATTTCTAGACACACCCATCACACTCTGGCTAGAGTATAGGGATGCATGTTTCAGTGAAACTCAACTATCATCACTTTGAATTAAATGTTTTTATCTCAATTATAGAAAAATAATTCAGTCCATTCTTTTACTGCAGGTAAATGCTCAATACTCCAGAGTAGCAGAGATTGTAGAGGGTGGAATTTCTATCTTAAGTTTAGCTATAGGCATTAATGGAAATAAACCATTTTTACTTTGAAACAACTATTTCTCAGTCCTTCAGATATTCCACGCACAACCACAGTAATCTCAAATATGGCTCCAGGGTAAAGTGAAGGCCCCCTACCCTAGATTATGGAAAAATGTCTTAATTACTTGTTTAAAATATATTTTTATTGATTCCATAGAGGAAAGGAGAGGGAAAGAGAGATAAAAACATCAATGATGAGAGAGAATCATTGATTGGTTGCCTCCTGCACACCCCCTACTGGGGATTGAGTCTGCAACCCAGGCATGTGCCCTTGACCAGAATCGAACCTGGGACCCTTCAGTCCACAGGAGCCAAACCAGCTGGGGCTTCATTACTTTTGAAGCCTTGGTACTCACCTCAGTCCTAGTACACAGTGGACATTCATTAAATCTCTGCTGAACTGAACCAGGCATGAACACCATCAAAATAATTGACAATTTTAGAGCTGACCGAGATGGTCATGGAAAGAAAAGGAGGCTACAAATTGCTCTAAAGAGATGAAAGGATGATGTGCCATCATGCTGGAAAGATGATGGTGGAAGATTACATGGGAAAACAGAGGAAGTCGCCAAAAGAAACTTCATGGTAGGCTTCAGTGTCCATCTCCACCCCCAGGCCATTCACCCCAAATATTATTGTCAAATTACACTCTAAAACTCCCAAATCCAAATACTATGCAACTGCTTAAGAACATACAATAAAATAGTGAATGAATAAATTAATGAATAAGATAAACTGTCCTCAAGACACAATTTAGTTGCCTAGATGGAAATCACCCATGATGTGTTGTGTGTGTGTATGTGTGTGTGTGTATTTAACATGAGTTGAAAGAAAAGATCACTTGGAGCTAAGCTGTCAGTAGCAGATGACACAAGAAGAGATTTGAACCAGGTATTATTTAAATGAAGAAAGCAGCAGCAAAATGGAGACTGTGTGAGCAGGCATGGACACATTACTCTCTTTGTACATTTCCCTCAGAGTTCTTGGGTTACTGGGGGCATTGTCAATGAGCAGTAATATTCTGAAAAAAATCTTTTTTTCTGAGCAGTAGGGCTCCATAGGAGGCTTAAAATATTTAGTAAACCATTTTGCAAAACATATGTGCTGTCATCCAGGCTTTTTTAAAATTCCATTTATAGAGCACAGGGAGAGTAATTCTGGGATAATTCTTAAGAGCCCCAGGATTTTCAAAAAGGTAAATGACCACTGGCTTCAATGGAAAGTCACCAGCGGTGTAGCCCCTATGAAGGGAGCCAGCCTGTCCTCTGAAGCTTTGAAGCCAGGCACTGATGGCGCCTTGCTAGCTATAAAAATCCAGATGGCACCGTCTTCCAATATAAAACCGCTTTGTTTACATTGCACATCTGTTGTTTAGTGCGGCCGCCTTCATTAATTATTTTAGCTAGATCTTCAGAATAATTTGCTGGAGTTTCTGCATCAGCACTTGCTGCTTCACTTTTTGGCTGTCATGGAGACAGTTTCTTTCCTTAAACCTCACGAACTGACCTCTGCCGGCTTCAAACTTTTCTTCTGCAGCTTCTTCACCTCTATCCGCCTTCATGGAATTGAAGAAAGTTTGGGCCTTGCTCTGGATTAGGCTTTGGCTTAAGGGACTGTGGTGGCTGGTTTGATCTTCTACCCAGACCACTAAAATTTTCTCCACATCATCAATAGGGTTGTCTCACTTTCTTATCATTCGTTCACCGTGGTAATTTTTCTGGAAGAACTTTCCCTTTGCATTCACAACTTGGCTGTCTCTTTGGCTCAAGAGGCCTAGCTTTTGAGCTATTTTGGCTTTTGGCATTCCTTCCTCACTAAACTTAATCATTTCTAGATTTTGATTTAAACTGAGAGATGCATGACTCATCATTTCTCTTGAAAGAAGACATTACAGAGTTATTAATTGACCTAATTTTAATCTTCTTGTGTCTCAGGCAATAGGGAGAGAGACCAGGAATGTCTGGCCCGTGGAGCCATAGAAACACACACAACTTTTTTAAGTTTGTCATTTCATATTGACACAGTTCATGGTGCCCCAAAAACAATGATAACTGTAACACCAAAGATCACTGATTACAGATCACCATCACAAATATAATAATAATAAACTAGTTTGAAATATTTTGAGAATTAACAAAAGGTGACACAGAGACACAAATGTGAGCAAATGCTGTTGGAAAAAATGGCATCAATAGAATGGCTCGAGGCAGGGTTGCCACAAACCTTCAATGTATAAAACAATGCAATCCCCATAAAGTGCAGTGAAACAAAATATATAGACCTCTATTAAAGAGAACGCTATGAGTGTCTAGGAATGCTCAGTACAAGGCTATCTGTGAATTAGGAGGCATTTGGAATAGACGCAGAGACATTCATTCATTCATTCATTCATTCATTCATTCATTCATTATCTTTTAAGCATCTATTATGTCCTAGCCACTGGAGACACAGAGAATCCTTGCCCTGGTAAAACTGAGATGGGTGGAAGGAGGGCGCAGTGGTAACAAAGTAGGTAAATAGACAATGAAAAGACTAGGCAGTGATAACTGCTAAAGTAAGAGAAGGGTCTTTAAGAATGAGGGCATGTATTTTAAAATATGAAATTTTTACCATCCCCAAAATATTTAGCACAGATATGGGTATATAACTGACAATAGAAAATACAGAAATATTAGCTGACTGAGGTACTACCTGATAACTGAATTCTGGGGTCACTAAGATAAAATTTTTCTCCAAATCAGATTTATAGACAATAAATCAGAATTCCTTCATGTTCCTGCCTAATGCCTGACCCAAACCCAACACAATCTCAAAGATGAGGATTTCTGGAAAATGCTCCACCAGGATACAAAGTAGGTTGCTGACATTCATTCCACCTTGTCCAGGGCAAACAGTTGATAATGAGCAAGAAGTAATCATTAAATATTTGTTAGGTAATGTGCCTAACACACTGGGATGTAATAGAACCTTTTACTAATAACATTTTTGGCAAGAATAGAGAAAAGTGCAAGTGGTGGTAGGTGTAAAGACTAAAATAAGAAAATAGGTTCATGATATTAACTTTCCTATTTTAAAAAAATCAAACTTGAAAACATACTTAGTCGGAAAAAGATCATGAGATTAAGGACATGAGAATAAACTTGGCTTTATAAAAAACTGACAAAGGAGTTCAGGGGTTCTGTGATATGCAAAACTTGAAGAAGAAAAAAAAGGCTACATGTCTAAATCTAAATGCTCATGCTGTCCTGACTCATTGAGTTCTTTAGATCCTATCAGAGCAAGACACAGGAATGTGATTTGCCAATTACAATGGCTAACTTGCCCTGACCCATTCCTGCTCATTGGTTGGATTTCCCACATCTCAAATGCCATTCCTCAAATATAAGCTGATGCCAAGGCAGTGAAAATGTCCCAGGTACAAAACTCACTGGGCCATGTGGGAAAGAGCAGCGTGAAGTAGAACATGCCTATATTATGGCTATCCCAATTAATGTCCAGAGGCTGCAGATGCTCTGTTAGGCGCAGCACAGGCAGGCTAAATGCAATGTCCCACAGACAGGGACAAAAGGGAGCGTTGCCCTCCTATTGTCAAATAAAGAGTGGTGCATTTCCTTGACAAAGACAACACTTTCCTTTTGCACTTTTATCTGTTCTTGCCAAAAATGTATTCATGAAAGGAACTATTAAATCCCAATGATAGGCTGGGGTACAGCTTCTTCACCTCCTTTACCCATGAGAACATTTCTTAATTCTATATTATAGCAAATTTAACCCTTCAATATTTCAATCCTTCTCATCTCCATTATTAGCACACCAGCCTCAAATATACTCTGTGCTATACAAAAGCCTTCTCTCCTTATTAATTCTATGTATTCAACTCCATTGATTTTGCCCAAAAGTCTCTCTTCAAAATTTATATCTTGTTTCAGTCCTTCATTTGTAGCTCTTGACATTTATTATTATTTTTCAATGAGACAGAAAGTATATAAGGAGTTAAATGCTTTCACAAGCAAACCTATATTCCTTGCCCTTTGAAAGGGCAGAAAAGGGATAGAAAGAAAAGCTGCCAGATGGAAGTCTTGAAATGAATGACCTGCACCACCCGTAGATGAATTCCACCTCTTCTTCTAGAATGTTTCATAAAAGAGAATCAATAAAAGCTGAAGCTGAAACACTGGTGCAGTGTAGTAGCTAAGCTCAGTGAGCTCCCAAGCTAATCCTGTGTTCTCAGAAGCTCGAAGTGAAAATCCCTTCACCTTTGCTCAGGGGGATGAGCTCACTACATAAATTGGCCTGTTTTTTGACTTCAAAATCCAGGTGGAACAAGATTAGGGGTAGCAGACAAAATGAGGAGAGATTTCCAGGCCATTTGTTCTCATTCGGGTACTTTGGCAAAGGGAAAGACAAGGTCAAGTTTCCATGGCCCTGAGCTGGGTCACTCAGCTGGAGCCACACTTTGCTCAACACAAATATGTTTCACTCACCCACAAGCAACACAAAGCCTGGGACGGAGTGCTGCCAAAGACAGGCCTAGCACCGCTGGCCATTCTCATTATCTAGGCTACCTCATAAGGTAACCCCCATGTAACCTGGCAGCTAAATTAACCTTCACATCAGCTTTTGTCTTTTTCCCTATGACTACACAGTTAACATATTCAATTAAAATACAATAAAGACCAACATGAATGTAAATCGTATGAGACTCAGTAGAGAATTTGGGAAATCACATCATGCTTGTTCCCTTTAATGATATTGTTGCTTTACAGGAAAGTACTCATTTGCATATTAAAATTTCATCACCATCCTCCAAGAAACATGCCTTTTTAAAGCAAGAGAGAGAAAAAGAGAGAGAGAGAGAGAGAGAGAGAGAGAGAGAGAGAGATCGAGATCAAGCTTACTAAAAGTCTCAAATATCTGCACTGAACATAAAATTAAACGCCTTTTAGATGGGTTAGTGTGAGGGCATTAATGCATCTGAGTAATATCCCTGCCATCTTACTTCAGTTTCTTTAACCTTATAGAATTATCTGAAGTAGCTCTAAACAAGAGTGTGTGTGCATGACACATTAAAAATGTATATGTTTATTTCTGAGGATGTAGTTTTACTATTTGTACCCCTTGAAATGCATTTTTATAAAATAATGTTTGTTCGATTTTTACTAAATGTATAGAATTTATTATTCAAAATGTCAATACTATGAAGGGAATTGTAAATTACTTCAAACTGGTATATAAATAATCAACTGATAAAAGTCATGCACTTTATATGTATTGTGTAACGGAATGCCAGCTTTTATGAGAATTGTGCTTAAAAAAGCAGTCCGTTAAACTTCGTTGGAACTCTAATGACCAGAGTCCCAGTTCCTTCTGAAAGTGTCTGGACAATGTGGATGCATCACCTGCTTCTCTTCCACCATTTCTCACCATTTACGAAATTCTTGCTATGAAGAGTATTATTGTTCAGCATAGATATCTTTTTCTCCCCATCCTTAATCACCGATGACATTTCTAAAAACATTGTTATCTTCCCTAAAACAAGCAAGTAAAAGCATTCCTTAACCACAAATTAAATAGAATTTAAATAGACAATATAATTGGCCTCATCATAGCTCCAAGATAGTCTGATTTCCTGTGTGGTAAGAATGTTTCCTTTCCTGCATTTCAATCTCCATCTAGGCCTCCTAATAATACAGCCTATCAGTTAATATACAGGGTCCTCAGATAAATATGATCCTTAGAAAATGACAGGAGAGAATTGTTCTTCCTTTATCATGTGAGCCCTCAGAGTACAGCCAAAATCTTGGCCATGCTGGATTTTCTTTGCTTCTGTGCCATTCTAAAAATTTCTTCCCCTGAGATAATCTCATCTTTTCTTTGGAGTTGTGTGTCTTAAACGGCTGATGAATTTAGATTCTGTAGAGATTTCCTTGCACTCCTATTGTTCTATTATGATCTGAAAAAGAACCACTTCATTGTTAGTAATCAAATGGTAGAGCTGTCATCATTCCATTAACACACGTTTTGAGAATTCCTGCATCCCCATCTTTATGACTTTACCGATCACTAATGAAATTATAAAGACTATTTTTTAAGCTTTGCTTTTAAAGACACAGGGCTGATACACTGCGGGAAGCTCTTGGGATTCTGTGCAGGTCGTTGCTATCAATTACAGAGAAGCCTTTCCTCCCAACTAAAAATTTAATGAATAAATTGGGAGGAAGATCAAATGGTTGTTACCCACCAAGAAAATCATTGCCACAGCATTTATATGTACTTTTGTCTCAACTGGAACATTTTGGTGTCTTTTTATTCTCTTTTAAAAGTCAACACTTCCACAAAAACGTCCCCAAGTTCGCTCCGGGTGATTCTCTTCTGCAGGAAAGGGGATCATTATCGCTAAGCATGCAGTTAGGTGTTGCTTAATTGGGTGTGGTACAGTTGCTGGCACCATAATAGGGAAACTTCACAGTCTCTGACCTCTAGATGCTTAAAATCTAAGATGAAGTAAATATTCCAAAATATTACTGTGAACTCAATGCATAATGGGCCATTTAAAATAATACCATGAGCAAATTGACTGTCATTTTGACAGCACTGAGAACAACATATGTCTCTTCACATTGCAGCTTCTGTTGGATCATTAGGCACAAGTTTGAACAATTCCAAGGAAAACTTATAAACAAAAAAAAATGAAATAAAAAAATTTGGATGTAAAGTATCAAGACTTACAAATGTATTCTAGAGAATGATTTACGTTAGAAATTATCTGGCCCACACATTTCAAGTAACATTGTTTTTGTTTTTTTTTTCCTGCTGGGTTTAAATATGTTGTCATTTTTATGGAAAACTGACATGGGTTCAGGATTTGTTAGGGAGGTCCACTTTTACTACAGAAACCTGTTACAGTAATCTCTGGCTCATTGTTTTCAAGCATTCATGATTTTAAAAATTCTGCATCAAGCTTTTGAGCCACGAGTGGTAACTTCACTGACTAAGCATTCCTGCATATAAAAAATTGGACCAAAATGGTTAGACCAAAGCTACAGCACACACACATGTCACCAGACATTTCCTTTAAATAATATGAAAATCCAAGTGAAGTTCATATTTTATTTTTTTGTGGAGCCACACATCCAAAAGCCCCCAGGCCATCTGTAGTTATTAATCTGGGAGAAACTTTCTTTTGAGATTATACTCCTGCCACAATATAGCATCAGAATCCAATATTTCCAATAATATTCCACAGCTTCAAGGGTCAATGCCCCCTAATCCTAGCCCCATTCAAGGAAATGAAATACAATTTAATGCCAGGTCTGAAAGCGCATAACCACCCACTGCAATCAAAAAGTCTAAGTGACCATTTGTTTCATCTTGTATGTGCCTGAGAATATCCTTTGCTGACCAATTTTCTTATGTTAGAATTGGCCCTCAAAGTTAGGAGGTCATTTGCATGCTTGCAGACAAAGGTAACAATTTCAAATGATGTATATTCTCTCCTGTGGTGAATATTTTCTTTTTAAGTAAAGAGAGTGGAGATCCAATTATTCTTATTAGATTTTATGTATTGCTTAAATTAACAGCCAGGAAAAGCCTCCAAAAGATAAATTGCCTTTTTTATAATACTTCCTTTAATTTCTCTTAGCAAATGGGGTATGAGGTTTAAGTGGGTTAAAAAAAAACAAGTAAAAGTATTTATGGTATAAAGCTGTCTGTGGTTAAATGCCTAAAATTTTGTGGTGAGTATATGAACATACCAGACCAAGCAAGGGAAGCTTTGTACAACAGAGTGTTGATTTGTACAACGGCTTACAGCTGGAATGACAAGTCCTCGATAACGTTTAATATGCTTTAGGGTCCTGCCCTCCTTGGAGAGCACCGGCTACTTAGTTTCTGCGAAGCTTTTGCCACCATTATGGAAACCAAGTACTGCAGAACAAAGGCATCCTCTTCTGTATCGGAGTGTCTGACATTACACACCCAACAGAAGAACATCTCAAAGAAAAACAAACTGACATCCTGTGAAGGAAAATATAAAAGGAAGTATTGCACACCATCCAAATATCTCAAAAGGTTAAGTTCTAACTAATATAAATCCACAAGAGACAGATAAGCATTGTGATGAAATAAAAAAAGGAATACTGAGCTGAGAATTAGCTCTGAGGCATTCTGAAGCTAGTTTCTCCAGTTGTGAAGAGATAATAGTAATGCTGGCTTTACTGACATCTTTGGAATCCCGTGAGAAAAGCTTGAATGTGGGAGAATATCAACACAGAGGGGCGCCTGCTCCAAGCCTCCACAGCGTGGCTGGGGGCAGACCTAGTGGACGCGCGCACACACACACACACACACACACACACACACACACACACACACACACGGCGCCTGCTCCAAGCTTCCGAGGTCAGACTGAGGCTTAGGCCACTCCCCACAGTAGGCATTCCCTGAGGGCTCCTGGACTGTGAGAGGGGGCAGGCTGGGCTGAGGGACCCAAACCCCCAATGCATGAATTTCGTGCACTGGGCCTCTGTTTAATATAGACATAAATATTAAACAGTGCTGTCATTTTCATTCTTTCTGACAGTCCTGTGGCAGATCTCTGAGCACAACCCATGTACTGTGTTATTAATAACACAACTGGGAAGGAGGCAGGAGTTTTTAGACACCTCCTTTTTATTTATTATTTTTTTTTACACTTGATGAGCTTCTGAAATACAATCAGTCACCAAACTCCTCAGACACATTTAGCAGCATCAGAAGCAGCTGCCGCTGACAATCATGTCTGATTCCTAGGGGACTGAGGGTGTAAACACAGTGAGTCATTACAGGTGCATCTGCCTGTCTTCATTCAAAGGACAAAAGGAAAAGATGAAATTCACCAAGCCCAGTGTTTTAAAGTAGAAAGGAAAGAGATCAACTAGGATAGGGTTTTCCCCTTTAATACGGAGCAGCAGAATTCACTGATAATTTAGTAATTGTTTTTTAATAGTTCGCTACTGTGCTAGGTGCTCCAGATTATAACATAAGTGCCATCTACCTTCAAGGAATAATATAAGAGCATAATAATGGCATACAACTAATTCTATGTCCAGGTAGAACCTTGGTGAGACAAGGCTAAAAAGAGAATTTTCACTTCATAAACAATTACCTACAGAATTCTTCAAAGATCGAGCTCTTCTACTATGATTAGAACATAAGTTAATGTAAATTTTTATACTTTTTTTTTTAGCATATTAGTTATGAGGGTGTGCTCAGCACCAAAGTGCCTCAGTTCAAAAATGGCTCGGTGTACTTGGTTAAGGAAGCTGGTGAAGTTCCTCCTGCTGTAAAATAGGAATAGAGCTGGTGAAAGTTTTGATTGAATTAAAATATATAGAGTGCTTCTGGAAGTGTCTGATTCATAGAATGTTCTGAGGAAATGTTGATCATTACTGTTTTATTATTACCGCATACAATGAGGTTGTTAAGTGGATAATTCTCTTCTGCTCTTTTTTTCTCTGTGTACATTTAACTAAAAAACAACTTATTTTCTTGATTTAGAGCAGGGGTGGGGAATGTCCAGCTCTGGGGCTGTATAAGGCCCTCGAAATCATTTGGTCTGGGCTGCCAAGGCCTTAGGGGTGAGTTAATTAAATGCTTGAGCCAATATAGCAGGCTAATTTTTAAGTTGATAATTTTGTATGGCCCTCGAATGTTGTGATATCCAAATGGTCCTTGGCAGCAAAAAGGTTCCCCACCCCTGATTTAGAGGGTAGATGCTAGATGAAAGAAGCTTTACAAAAATCTAATTCGTGTCCTGACTGGTTAGGCTCAGTGGATAGAGCGTCGGCCTGAGGACTGAAGGGTCCCAGGTTTGATTCTGGTCAAGGGCATGTACCTTGGTTGCGGACACATCCCCATTGGGGGTTGTGCAGGAGGCTGTTGATGAATGTTTCTCTCTCATTGATGTTTCTGACTCTCTATCTCTCTCTCTTCCTCTCTGTAAAAATTCAATAAAATAATATTTTTAAAAAATCTAATTCCACTAAGAAACGGATTATGGTTCCACTCAAATTATAAGTTATTTCTAAAATTGGGAGATTAAATATTAAAGGAGAGTAAGCTCCTAAAGTTTGGTTGTTCTGTCTAGAACTTCTTTTATTTTTATACTTTTACACAGTGTGCTAACAAAGAGCCACAACAAATAATGTACAGTGTATATAGCTCTGTAACATACTATTTATTTACTTATACATATCACCCTGGATAGTGGGGGATAGAGGGCTGCCTGGCCTTCCTCTCCAGCATTTAATTGTTACTTTCCCTGCATTATAGTTAGTTCTCTTAAACCTGACACCAGTGGCTCTAGTCTTTCCCAGATATTCTGAACCAGAGGAAAAAGGTCAGAGTTGAAGAAAATGCAGTGAACTAGGAGGGAGTCCAATTAATAACGAGTGCCCACTAAAAAAGGCAAAATCACTGAACAATTATCAGAGGGAAACACCAGACATTTGTACAAATTAATTTACACATTTTTGTTAGTTCCGTTATGTTTCTGAGACTTGTATTTATAGGCTGTGGGAGAAATGGTTGTTTCCCTTTTACCACCACCCCATTCAATGATTATTATTGTTATTATTGTGCCCTTTTTATAGATGACTAATTTGAATGTTGGAGAAAATGTGATTTGTTTGAGATAAGACAGATAGTAAACAATGGATTCAGGACTTGAATCCTGGTAATAAGAGGCCAGTGTTCATTCTATTGTATTGTCTCTGCTGCCCCCGAATCCCAGCCAAGTGCTTATTCCCCTAAGCCTACATCACACACTGCTGCCACGGTTCTCAGCCAGCCCACTAAGGAGTAGAGAACAGCCTCATCTCCTGGTTCTCAGCCAGCACAGGGATTTTGTTACATTGGGGCTATAGCTGATGGTTTTGGTCACATGGAGATCGTCTGTTAATTGTGGAACCAACTGGGGTTTTTCTTATATTCTTGGTTTTCTGATCTTTTAGACTGTCAAGCTGTACTCCTGGCTAAGCCCAAATTCTAGGAGAATTAAACAAAATCATAGATCAGGCTGTTCTTTTTGTGTTGAACACTTTAATTTTCTGAATCCTCCAGATAAATTACAGGCGTAGCAACAAACCTCAGGGTGTGTGGGGGAGGGGGGTGACACAGATTCATTTGAACAGCATTCTCTACCTTCTTTTCCACATTATAACCACTGTTCACAGTGAATGGTTAGTTAGAGAATTTTTCTCTCTCATATGCCAGCTACATAAATCACCTGGTGATTCACATAGTAGTTTATTGTTCTTTACACATAACCATGCTGCTTCCTTTTCCAAGAGTAGAAGTAACACATGATGAACCACCAGTCCCCCACAGAAATGTTCATATCCCTTTCCTGGCTTATCCTGCAACAGAAATTATTAGATTAAAGTAGCTATTATTTGAGGCTGTTGTATGTATGACCATTTTACATACTCATCCAGGCAAGAAAGCAGGTAGTAAACCTGGTCTGTTCCTCTTTCCTAAGATTGCATGATCCAACCTTTGCCTAGCCCATATTAAAAAAAAAATAGCATCTGTCACTTTCCCCAAAGACATAACTAACAAACATTCAAAGCTTCATAGAATCAGGTCAAGTACATCTGCTGCTGAGATGTCAAACCTGAAAAAATCCTGGAAAATGACATGCAGGCAATGCTCCTTACTTGAGTCATAATGGCCCTAACCAGAAAGGACTGGTGTTTTTAAAAGAAGATGAAGAGACACGAGAGCATATCTTTTCTCCCCCTCCACCCCCCCTCCCACACACACAGAGGACAGGCTTTATCAGAAGATAGCTAGAAGGCAGCTGTCTTTAAGTCAGTGAGAGATGCCTCAACAGAAACCAACCCTGACCTTGGACTTCCAGCCTCCAGAACTGTGAAAAAATAAATTCTGTTGTTTAAGGCATCCCATCTGTGGTATTTTTAATAGCATCCTGAGCAGACTAAGACAGTGGGTTTTGTTGAGAGATCTGAAGCCTAGGACACACACACATGACTGTAAGAAAAAGCAGTGAGGTAAACGAAGTCCTGAATAAGCAGAAACTCAGAGGTAGAGATGAGTATAAAGGAAGCTTTCAGCTGGGAGCTTCCTGGGACGGCAGAATCCATATGTGAGTTCCTTGTGCAAAGGAGTCCGAGAGCAAGGAGTGATGGGCATCTGTTACTGAGGAGACTATTCTAATTTCTGACGGGACCAGCCACACTACTGTCCGACTACTACTACACCCTGCAACCTATTTCCATTCCTGGAGTCTGGCTCGCAGCCAGGTGTGTTTCCTGTATGCCTTTCTTCCCACCGCAGGGCAAAAGCACCGTCTCCAACAGGCCTTTGCACTTATATACTGAAACCGCCAGACATGACGCGTGGGAGGAAGAGGAGATGTCAGAGGAGAAAAATAAAGATAATAAGTACAGTTTTGAGAAATATTGGAATGTGATGGTAGCAATCCAAGAAGATTTTGTTTAAAAAAAAAATGTAAACTTCTCGTTTCCGCAACCCAATTTATAATATCAGGAAAGCACTTATGCACATAAGAAGAGCCATCTGCATAGCACAGAGAGTGGTGAGAGTCTGTCTCCAAATGAAAAGGGGCTCTTTAAAAATGACACCACAAAGTCTGCTTTTACTCACCTCTATAACAAATTGGCTCAGTGTAAATGCCAGGCTATAAAAGGCTTCCGCCGCACTCTCCATACCTACCGATTTTAAGAAAAGAAATGAAAGAAAGCTCTGAGTGCACGTCTTCCAGCACCTGGCAACATGGCGCCTGGGTCTTCAGCCAGAATTTCATTAATTGGAACAAATATCTTTCCTTTACCTGTAGGCCATTATAGCCCCATCAAGTGGAAGACCAGTGAGATTATAGGATTCACACAGTCCTTGTGGAGAACTGGCAAGTAGATTACCCTTCTTCCTGCTTAAAAACAGTTTCACTTTCCACCTGAGGCATACCTCTGTGTGTGTGTGCGTCCACATGTGTGTGTGTGTGTGTGACCGTGTGTCCTGGAGACAGGAGGTTTGCATGGCAATTTTCCTCCTTGTCTTCCACACTAATGCATTCCAGCTGTGCTTTTAACATCCAGATGTTATCATATGTCAATTATACTGACTAATGTCTGTGTAAGAATCACAAACGGTAAACCAAACTTCCCCAAAACTAGATAGATAAATCTGCTTCCAGGAAGACAATGAAATAGGACGCGAGGCTAAAACCACATAAGCGATGGAAATGTCTTCATTTGTTTTTGTCTGTGTGCTTTTAATTAAAGGTGACAGCGCGGACTTCGCCACCAGCGCAGGCAGTGCCCGGCGTAGAGAGGGACACAGGTACAGCTGTAGGTAGCGGTGCTGTTTTAACATGATTATCCAACTGTTGGGAAAACATCTGTGTAGCATAAGAAGAGAGGGGAGTTACCTTAATAACACTGAAAAGAGATGTTTGAAGAAATGGTGCTGTCTCCATCTCTGGGGAGCCTCCTGAAGGTACTCTAATCACTTTGACCAGAGATTCTACTAATACTCTGAAATACTTCCCAGGGTACCCAAGCATCTCTCCTATGGATCTCCTGGGCACACTTCAGCTCTCTAGGGCACACTTCTTTAGAAAAACACAAACAAAATAAGGAAACAGAAAAACCTCTAACCTAATTTACCAAGTAATTTAAAGGAAAAGAATGTTCTCCCTGAGGGAACCATGATTCAGTGGTTTTTTCCTGAGTAAGGGCATCTGTGAAGCACAGGAGAGAGAACTAACTGCCTTTGGCACCAGTGACCTGGCCTGAAGCGCTTTCTGTCTGTGAGCCTGGGTTCTGTCTAAAAATGGAGCTCTCGCCACTTCAGGATTAAGTGACGCCAGGCAAATGCAAGTGCCTTAAAGATTTCTGTGTACTGATCCACTGTGAGTTTGTAGAGATAAAGATCCCAAATGTTTTGTGCTCCAAAATATGAGGAAGTAAATACTGCTTTTTCATTGAGGTGTTTTATCTTATCTGCATCGCTGCCTTCCTCACTCTTTTTAAGCACTATTTGCCAAGAGCTTTCTGTTTGGAGTGCATCAATGTCATATAACAGCTGCACACAAAACTTATTTATATGAGTGCGATGCTAGTGGATAAGGATAAGGTCATCAGTTTTCCGTAACTTCTACAACATCACAGGCTCCTGTTTCCAAGATATCTACTGCTGGTAATGTGAGAGAGAGTGCCAGCCTTTGAGAATGGCTCCTCAGATTAGAAATAAGAGTATTCCTGTGAAAAAGATACAAATTGAAGTCAAACGGTGATGGTAAGCATGGTTACCATCTATTGGGGGCCTAACATCCATTTTATCCATAAGCAGATTACAAAGTAGATGGGTAAATTAGACAAGTAAACTCAGCAGTTAACATATAAGCACTTCGATAAGAATAACTAAAGGCTTGAGTGGTCATGGGAGGGATCTCAATAAAGCTGTTACATAGAATACTGTTAACTCCTTAGTGGATCACAGGGATATGGAAATGTGTGGGAAATGGGCAATAAGAATTCAAGGGTGGGTAATGAGTTGGAGGAGAAAATGAAGAACATTTCAGGCAAAGGGATAGCTTCATGTAAAGCCTGTAGGCTTAAAAAGAAAACCACTGCCATGGCTGGTGTGGCTCAGTGGGTTGGGCATCATCCCATGCACCAAAGGTTGGCTGCTTTGACTCCCAGTCTGGGCACATGCCCAGGTTGTGTGCTGGATCCCCAGTGGGGGCATGCAGGAGGCAGCAATTGATATTTACTCTCACATGGATGTTTTACTCCCTCTCCCTCTCCTTTCTTCTCTCTCTAAAATATCAATAGTCTTAAAAAATAAATAGTCTTAAAAAAAGAAGCATTTTAAGAAATTTACATATCCAAAAATAGCTGAAGGTTTAATGTGTAATATTACAATTTATACATTTTCATATATTCCTATGTAAACACAGACAGATACATCTGTATATTCCTTCTGCTTGGACCCAAAACCTGATTCATGACTGCCAACTCCTCCACGTCAGTCAACAAGAAAAAGGGGATATACAACATGCTTGTGACATCCAAAATGGCTTCTTTGTACAAATGCAACCACGAAGTGATAGGATTTAACAGACATTTATTAAGGTCTCATCTCTGAAGCACAATGTAAGTTTAAATAGGTTCCAGCTCCATTCAATTTCAGCTACACAGCAATCATAACTGTAACTAACTCCTACGTTGTTCATTTTTTGACAATGAAATTAAAATACTGCTTCATGCTACAGTAGGAAGGAATGTCCTAAAATAAATAATCCCAAAGCTGAAATAAAACTGAAAACAGCAGCAGTGCCTTTCTGAGACAGTGGGTGGCAATGCTAATGAATGGAAGCTGCGCGCAGAAATAGAAATAAACAAACACTGATTTTGAAGGAATGTGGAGAGAAGATTAAATTCAACTATGGACAGTAGGTAGTTCAGAATCAAAGCAACAACTAACCAATTTCGTTAAAAAGTAATATTTCCTCGAAGAATTGCTACATAGGGAGAGTACGGAAGATAGTTGCCATTCATCTGAGACAGCGATTTTCAACCCGTGTGCTACAAGAATTTCTAAAGCATGCAATATCTGACTATTTAATCAGGGCACTGACCTCTTCTCCCTTAGATTATCTAAGAAAAAATGACAACAGCCAACACAACAATAGTTGCCTAGTGTGAATGAATCAAAATTATACCTAGTTTTCATCAGATCGACAAAAAACATAAATGTGGGTGTGTGGAAGAATTTTAGTAATTAGTTTGTGTGCCATGAGCTAAAAAAGGTTGAAAATCGCTGACCTAAGATACTCAATCACAGAAAAGCGAAGGTACTCAAAATCGGGCCTTACCACACATGGTGAAATGGAGAAGAATCATTTTAGAACATTTAATTTTCCCTGCTCTCAGATGGGGAGCTTTGCAAGGCAAAGCAGGATCCGCTCTTTTTCTGCCCATTGCTACCTATCTGTGCTGGCTGGTGCTACCGGTGATAACATACTGGCCTCATCTATAGCTACCCCACAGAGTCAGATCCCTGCCTTTAATTGTGTTCACCCCTCATCATTTCCAGAAAGAAACCAGGTCTACTGTCCCATGGCTTCCTCCTAATCATCAAACAACCCCCATTCAGTTCATGCAGCTTCTTTCTTTCATCCATTCAGTTCATCCTCTCCTGCGAATCCGATCTTCACCCAAAGAGACCGAGCCCTGTTTGGAATTGGCACCTGCTTTAATAACTCAGTAGAGATGATCATGTCTTATGTCACTTGACCTTTCCTTCCCCTTAGGCATTTCTTCTCTAGATTTTGGATCCCCCAAACATCCCAGTCCCAAGCACCCATTCTCTTGTACATAAATAAAAATACAATAAAAATCATTAGAGGGATGTTGTCTCAAGAAGTCACTGTATTATCCACAAAGAAAATCCAATGGCTTTTTCTTTGGGAGCAAACTCACAATATAAATTACATACATTTTGCACCTGATTTCTGAACTTTTCTTTTTCTTTTGGTCTTTTTTTTTTTTTTTTTTAATTAGATCTCAACAGCTAAAAGAGAAAAACAGCAACTGAACCTAGATTTATGCTGCTATTTGTTTCTGCAAAACATGCAACTGAAAGTGGCTCAAACAAAAACAAAAGCTCTCAAAGGTGAAGCATATAACAGTGCCAACGCGCTGGAGAGCTAGACTCTGCAGTTCGCAGCTAGATGTGAATGCAAATCCTAACTGTGGAAATGGAAATCAGAGCAATTCCTTTATGGCATAAAAAGGATAGAAATAGTCAAAGAGTAAAGCAGATTCTAAAGGGCTTGCTATATAAAAAAAAAAATTCCAGCTTTGCAGGTAAGGAGATCTGTGGATCCTTCTCCAGGAAGGGAAGACGTGGCCTTCCACCCCAGGGAGAATTAACTGTGAGGCCTCTCAACTCATAACCAACATCAGCAGCACCATCTGCTCATCTGGCTTCCAACGGACGCACATGGATTTGCTTTGGGCCTTTTGCCTTCCTTTGGTCCTTGGTGTGCACGCCCACGTTTGCCAAATGCCTGATGGAGTCCACTGAAGACTGTAGTGAAGAATAACTTATTAATGACTTAAGCTCTTATCTATTCAGAAGGTTACCTTTAAGAAAAAAGTTTGCCTGTAGTACATTCAACATGCGCATCTCCAATTGTGATATTCAGGCTGGTAATCCAAAAGCTATTTCAAAACTAACACCTTTCTGCCAAATTGCAATCTCCATGAGCCTTTATCTGTTGTGTACATTGAAACAGAAGGCTCTGGGTCTCAAGCACCACAAAGAAACCTCTAGGAACAGACATTTTTGTGGTTTTCAGTTCACATGGGAACGAAAACATGATGCTTTGAAAACACAGGGCCAGCACAGCTGAGATATAGGGGTGCAGAAAGCAATACATTCTAAAGAAAGAGAAGAATTTCTTAAAGAACACATAAGTTCCAGTCCCATTTGAAATGCAGTATTATGGAAGATCATTAGTCAGGGTCTCTACAACTAATTAGCTGAATGACTTTGAGTGAGGCATAATCTCTCTGGAGATTTATGTAAAATTAAAATTATGTGGGAGAAAACTGAAGTTTAGAAGGATGGAAAGTAATTACAAAGTAAAGATGATGGATATAAATCTTGACTATGGTGATTGAGTGACAAAAGAAAAAAATAATAAAAACTGCATTCTTAATACTGTTTAATTTTCTATCTTCTCAACAAGATTCTAAGTCCATGAGGCAAGAATTGTGTCTATCTTGATCATCATTTTATCCTCTAGGTCTAGTATGGTGTAGACATAGCACTGGAGGGAAAACTAAACGAGTTTGAACTAAATTATCTGGTATTATAATACCATGATGGTCTTGCCTTTCAGTTTGATGTGAATATAATAGATGCATTTGTGTCCCCTCTAACATAAAAATGAAAAGAAATGACATTGGTGATGGTTGTATATGTAAAAAGAAAAGGCTAATTAAACCTTGCATAAAAAATAAATTTCTTGAAATATTTTTAGTGGAAAAACAGGTATAAACTCTTCAATTATACTCACAGTGAAAGCATATATCCCTCCAAAAATAGGTCAATAGTTGAGATCAAATGAAATAATATAATATTATAAAAAATTCATTTAATAAACATGAGTTAATTTAAATTTCTTAACAATTCTCTATGATAGCTACTATACTCATTTTTACATAAGAAAAAATAAGACATAAGGAATTTAAGAGAATTATCCAAACTAATGTAAGCTGTAACCAGGAAAAGTGGGATTTGAGCCCTGCTACCCATGGTTCTAATGTTGGCCCTCTTTCTAGTATACATCTCACATTAATTGAGAATCTATCAACTACCAGATGTTGAACTGAGCATAGCTTGGATAGAAAGGCAAATTAAACTTTGGCTTTGATTAATAATAGATGTTCCCTTCCAACAGTGTAAATAATAAGATAAAAATACATTTTTAGAGGTTGCTATAATTTTTATCTAAAATAATAAAAATAAAAATTTTTTCTGGAGGTGTAGCATCCACTCCTATATAATAAAAGGCCAATATGCAAATCAACCGAGTGGCGGGACAACTTGTTGCTTTTATGTGCACTGACCAGCAGGGGGCAGATGCTCAATGCAGGAGCTGCCCCCTGGTGGTCAGTGAGCTCCCACAGGGAGAGTGTCACTCAGCCAAAAGCCAGGCTCATGGCTGGCAAGCATAGTAGCGGTGGTGGGAGCCTCTCCTGTCTCCATGGCAGTGCTAAGGATGTCCAACTGCCGGCTTAGGCCCGTCAGTCAGACATCCCCCGAGGGCTCCCAGACTGCAAGAGGTCACAGGCCAAGCTGAGGGACCCCAGGCCTCTAGTTGTAATAAAAGCACTATAGAAAAGCCAACAAAAATAAACTCCTTAAGATTAATGCTTGATGAAAACTCATAATAGTTACTGCTATGAGTAAAAGAAAGTGAATGATTGCCAATAGTATGGACATGTCCAGAGAAAGAAGTCATGCCTGAATTAAGACAGTAGACTTACAGAATTCCTCAGTTATGTGGTCATCAATGATCTATTAATAATGTCCACTGAGTTAAGACCACTATTCATCTTCTTTAACACCTTCACGTTTAATGAGGCAGCAGGGCCTTCTTTGATATTAGATTCCACTTAGCCTTCACTAAAGGTAAGGAGGGGAGCTGAGTTTTATGAGCTAACCCCTCAATCTGCAAACAGAGGTTCAAAGTTATTAGGACTTTCATTCATTAAGAACCATTCTGTAAAATCTCCAAAGGATTCTGAAACCTTTATACCACCCCCTTGTTTATCCCAGATTTTATTACCATGGGAATTAGAGAAAAAAAAATCTTCATATACAAAGTGAGATTTGAAAGAGTCTGTTCTTTCAAGGACATAAAATAAGAGGCAGCTGAGGAGATTTTCCTGTTTCACACTAGGTTTGGGGAAGATAAAAAGAAAGTAAGATTAAAAAAAAAAAAAAAAAAACAACAACCAAAAAAAGCCTCAACGTAAAAGGACTTATTTAATAAGGGTAGCCACTAAATTCCTGGGATTTCTCACTAGATAGAAAGAACCTGGAACCCCCCAAAAAAGTCTCCAGCCAGAACAGCAGAACTATCCTAGATTATTTACATGCAATAGGTTTTATTTTTTAAATCAGCAAAATTCTTCAGCTTATATTTCAATGAAATATAGCAATGGTTTTCACTTAGAGACAATTTTGAGAGCCTGGAGACATTTGACAATGTCTGTAGACATTTTTGGTTGTCACATTTTGGGTGTGGTGTGTATGTGATAGTGCTTTCTGTATCTGCTTAAGCAAACATCCCATGATGCACAGGACAGTCCTACAAGAAAGAATTAATTGCCCGCAAATATCAGTAGTAGTGCCAAGGCTGTGAAGCTTAGGAGAAGAACAAGAATTAGAATCTAATTGTTTTTGTAGACACTTTTCAGATTTCTTGGACACATCAAACTAGTAAAGTTTAGGAGTGACCTTGCTACAAGGTGCATCATTTATCAGCATCACACTCACAATCCCTTTTCTTATTTAAAATCAACTATTAGTTCCTTCTCCCCCCAAAAGCTTCTACAATTTAACAGTTAGAACATGTTATGGCTGCGCAACAGGTCTCCTTATCACTTTGCTGTAGATGAGAAAAGAAACATTCTGCAGTGCTTATAAGTCATAAAGAATCCTAAATACCTCCCTCTCAACGCATTCAGGCCCAATGATGGCATAATTTCTTGCTGGGTGGTACTCTTTCATACCATTATGTGTCTTATGAACCAACTGTAGGTAATGCGCTGTCTTCCTTTAATCAAATCTGCATTGTAAATTCTATAAAAAATCAATTAAACACAAGAAGCAATTACTTATTTTTTTTTATCACAGCATAATTTACTTTCCCAGAACAGCAGCACAAAGATGTAAAGAACGATCTCATCTTTGTCGGTATACTTAAATTAAGTATGCATATTTTTAAAAGACATGCAAAGGAAACATTGCCAAATGTGCAATATATTACCTCCACATAATCTTTCATCTGCATCAATTTTATGGATGCATAATAGGATTTTGTAGCAGAAGTGTAGTTTTTCTTTTTGAAAAACAAATTATATTCAATATAATGCCTAAAAACCTTTTTCAGACTCTTGCAGTGAAACTATAATTAGGTAACCATTTTGTAATCAACCTCATCAAATCAGTTTTATGAATGACCCATTTAGGTGTCAAATAAACCTTAAGAAGCAATTTCTTCCAAAATCTCACAAACCCACTTTTTTTTTTTTACATTTCTAAAACTATCTCTATTCATTATCATCAGAATTTTATTAAGAACTTGTTTAGTTTGAATTTATGTTAGTTTAGGAGACTAGCTCAGCTCAGTGTCCTTCCAGTCAGGGTTCTAGTCTTTTCATTTAAATTCATCCCACGCTGTTGATCAGTGGTTCCCAAGCCAGAGCCAGCCTCAAAATCACTAAAACGTCTTGTCTAAGTAGGTGTGCAGGTCCCCACATCAGCAATTCTAACAAGGTCTCAAGTGATGCTGATGCTATTGGTCTGAGGACCACATTTTTTAAAAAAGTCAATTTTTAACATGATGGCCCTGGAAACACAATGATTTTGAATTTCCAGTCTCTGGAATTGTGAGATAATAAACAGTGTTATTGTTTTAACCACCCAGTTTTTGGACTTTTGATATATGTAGCAGTCCCAACAAACAAATACACCACATTTCCCATATTTTCCTGTGGCAAAATTCTAATAACAACAATAATAAAAAGCCTATTTTTTTTCTGCTAATTTCTTCCTGAAAAATCCGCCAGGACTCATTTCCTCTGATTTGATTACATTTACATACAATTTTAATTAAAGAACTACTAATAAACGTTTCAAGTACAGGAAAAACACACTTAATGAAGAGATTCTCTATGATGATTTGACAAGTCTTTTTATCAGAAAACTTCATTGACATATTTATTTATCTTTCTCTTCTGGTATCAAGGTGGAAACTAGGGGGAGATACTCATTCAAACCCCATAAATAATCAGTTGAGTAATAAATCCTTCACCGGTAGGGAGGAGTTCATAGATGTCTATCTTTTCTGTAAATCTTCCATTTATTAATCCATTTAAAGAGTAGAGAATAATAATTTTCCTTCTCTTGCGTTTTCAATGTATAATGTGTAGACTTACTCATTGCGCAATATTTTCTAAGAGCGTTTCCATGCTCAGAATTCTCTGGAATTCTGTCTCATGGCAGACATAATGAATTTTTGGAAGATTTTCAAAATACTATGCTTGCAAATGGGAAGGGTGAGCTTAATAGAGCATGTTGTTGAGGTCAGCACTGGTGAATGCTACTCCCTGCGCCATTAGATTTATAAAGTCATGAGGGATATTCACATAGAAGACCGTGAGTAGAGTGTTGGTAGAGCTAAGCAATTTCTTTTCCACATCTCAGACATTGCTTCTGAGAGAGGCATGCACTTTTAAAATACTTCTTATTCTCTTGATGATAACCCACGGCTTTGATATTTTTGTTGTTTCTTGGGCTTTGGGAATGGGCCTTTGACACGTGAACATATTCGTACCACAAACCTCAAAGGCTTTCCTTTAAAGTCTCTCTGGGTTGACATTTAGAGTGTAATCCATTTACCAAGTGCTTCCAATATCCAAGTGAGAAATGAAGGTGATAAGTACATATCTCTGTGATTATTTTCCCCTTTCAAACAATAAATCAGTTCTATAGGTGAAATACGTGTCATAAATATGATTACCGATTACAAAAGATTGAGATGCATGTATTTGAAAAACTAGATCAACTGTTAGCATCTGTAAGATTATGTTGCTTACACTTGCATTCGGTGAGCCATGAGGTCTAAGTACATGAATAAGCAAATATGCGCTTACAATAACAAGAGCTGCCAGTTACTCACATTTTCATGAGTGAAACGTTATCTGATGCTCTGCAAACATTACTTTGCTTAGCTTAACCCTCTTTTTTAATTTTTTAAATTGATTTCGGAGAGGAAGATAGAGAGATAGAGAAGGATAGAGAGAAACATCAATGATGAGAATCACTGATCAGCTGCCTCCTGCAGGCTGCTCTCTGAGGATACAGTCTGCAACCCAGACTTGTGCCTTGACCGGGAATTGAACCCTGACCTCCTGGTTCATAGGTCAATGCTCAACTACTGAACCACAGGGACTGGACTAGCTTAACCCTCTTAATAAACCAATGAAGTATTATTATTTTTCCAATTTCACATATGAGGGATGTTATCCTCAGTGCTGTACTGGAAATAAATGTGAGCAGCACCATTTGAAATTCAGTCTCTCAGAATTCAAAGTTTGGATCTTTTTCAAATATGTCATCCTGATTTTGCCTGGATATTTATACTTCTACCTTCAGACATCTGGAGGAGCTTGTATGACCTTTTCCTGTTTTACCTATCAAAACTGCTTCTCTCTCTCCTACAGAGTAATGTCTCCCAAGTAAAAACATTTATATTAGCAGTTGTTTACCCAGTGACTGTTAATCAGTGAATTTAACAGTCTTCTTTCTTTTCAGGCCAGTACATACATGTAAAAAGCAGCCATGCAATATAATAAAGAGGGCAGGCTTTGAAGAAAATATTGGGATTTGAATCTCTGTTCTTCCTTTCTTTAGCTGTGTCACTTGGTGAACTGCTAAGTCAGTTTATACCTCAATTTTATCATTTGTGAGTCTTAATATAGGAATTAAATGAGATAATATATGATAAGTGCTTAGACTAATTCCTGGCACATAGTAAGTATTATATGGAATATATATATATATATATATATATATATATATATATATATTTAAAATATTAACAAAAATATATTTTCTACTAATGAAATTGCATAAAACATAAAATACCATGCAGAAGTATGGAAGAGTATGACAAGTAATTTAAGACACTTAATTTTAATATTAAAATATTGCCCTAACCAGTTTGGCTCAGTGGATAGAGCATCGGTCTGTGGACTCAAGGGTCCCAGGTTCAATTCCGGTCATGAGCATATACCTTGGTTGTGGGCACATCCCTAGTAGGAGGTGTGCAGGAGGCAGCTGATTGATGTTTCTCTCTCATCGACGTTTCTAACTCTCTATCGTTCTCTCTTCCTCTCTGTAAAAAATCAATAAAAATATATTTAAAGAAATATTTCCCATTAATTATCATAATTTATTATGAATTAATGCTGTTGAATGGGGGATTAGAAAAAAAAGAGGACAATTAAAATAAACTTTCAAATGTGTTTAGTAGAAGGTACAGAAACAAATTTCATCATATTCTGGCTTTTGTTCCTTTTAATCCTGACATATGGCATGATCTACTTTATTGGTCAATTTTATGGGATCATTTTACTCTCTTTCTTAGTGCTCAGACTTTTAAGAGTGACATGGGCCCTAGCTGGTTTAGCTCAATGGATAAAGCATTGGCCTGTGGATTGAAGGGTCCCAGGTTGGATTCCAGTCAAGGGCATATGCCCGGGTTGCAGGCTCAATCCCCAGTAGGGGGCCTGCAGGAGGCAGCTGACCAATAGTTCTCTTTCATCATTGATATTTCCATCTCTCTCTCTCCCCGTCTCCCCTCCTGTCTAAAATTTAAAAAAAAATGTTTTTAAAAAAGAGTTATATGAAAATACCTTCTTTTCATTGAGAGACTATAGCTACCAACAACTTCTCTGTCTTTCAAGCTGAATTTTTTTTCAGCCATATTCATCATTTTCATACATAAAATTGACTTTTAAATTATTTCCGATGAGAACAATATACAAATGTGTTTGAGTGAAGGACACAATTCATTACATTGTACTTTAAAATCTACACTGCTAGCTATAAATAATTTGAGATCTCTATAAAAGTGTACCTTTTGAATGTAGCAGCAGGAATACTTTTTTTCACTTTGCTATAGGCAGGGCTTCAAATAATGCCTAAAGTAATGATGGTCAACCTTATTACTAGCAGAGGGAAGCATTTACTGAGTATCAGCTTGAGTTTGTAAGATTATAGGTAATAAAATGTTTTATCTAATAATGATGGCTTTCATGTTCTATAAGCCAAAGCTTGACAACTTAAGACACATAAACTTGTATTTAATTATTTTGGTAGGAAACCTAGTATACTTTAACTCTATAATTTAATAAAAAATTGATAAAGCAGCCCAAGCGGGATAGCTCAATTGGTCAGAGTGTTGTCCCCATATGCCACTGGGTTTGATCCCCAGGCAGGGTATATAGAAGAATCAACCAATAAATGCATAAATAAGTGCAACAAAAAATTGATGTTTCTCTCTCTCCCTTCCTCTCTCTCTAAAATCAACCAATTACTAAAAATAATAAAATGACAAAACATATTTATAATAAAAATTTGCTATGGTTATGTTTCCTCTATTTCTAATAAATTTATGGAAGTGACATTCATTTATAAAACTATAGATTTCAAGTGTACATTTCTATGATGCATGATTTGTATATGGCTCCACTATTATTTTGCTCATGGTCCATTTCTATGTTTTAATTTTACATAACCCACCTTCCCTCTCTGTTTATGGAGCATATGGCTGGAAGGAACACATATAACTGTAAACATGATGGATGTATAACATAGCTGAATGCCTTGCTCAGCAATCCTCCTTTCCTTAGGAATATTTCCACAATTAGCAAGCTAAGTAAATAAAATAAAAACCTTAGTATGTCAACATGTGCATTCATGATGAATTTCTATCCCCCCTCAAGTAAACGTTAGATGGGTTGCCTTCCATCCTTCCTGTCTCTCTTATCAAGCCACTCCAAATATTCAAGCCAAATACCTTCTGTTCTACCTGTTCTCACAAATACATGACTTCAAACATGCATATCTTGTATTTTTACCTAATTGTTGATAAGTATTATCCTGTTTGTCAAGTACCTTGTTCTTGAAGTCAGGTACTTTACATTGCATGTCTAATTTATGTGATATGTTATTTCGTCCAGTGTGAAAAATATGATTGAATTTAAAAATATAACTTGATTAATTTATTTTGCTTTGTGGGTGGAATTATGGAGATAATATATATCCTGAAAGGCCTTGAAATTTATATAAAATTTAGTATTCTTGAACATTCTAAAAATAATCAATGGATTAAGCACTTGAACTTCTTGAAGTCTTTGACTCAGTTTAAAATATTTTATTCTTTTTTGCACTACTTTTACTTCTCTTTCAGGTATAAGGAAGAAGATAATGCTATAAGAAAAATTTGCTCACCTCTGCTTTGGAGAAATCTTAACTACAACACGGAGACTAACAATCAGGGATAAAGTCAGTGAGAGGTTTGAGCCTTACTATAACTGAGTAGAGTCACCTGGATTGACTAATTGATGTCAAAAACAATAGGGTCCATACCCCACTGATGAACTTTAAGAGTTTTAGGCCCAGTCCAATTAAAAGAGTATCATAACAATACCAACTGGTATGAATAATAAAAATACATGAAGGGATGGTAGGCTCTGGTGACAGAGAGATCTCCCAGCAGAGAGAGTAAATACACATGACTCTAATAATATCTGCCAGAGCATGAATTTGCAACAGGAGCTCTCCATGGTGCTGAATGTATTTCCTCGTTCCTGTCCTCTTGCTCTACTAATAGAAATTTGACCTAACACGGACCAGTTGTCCTGACCTTGTTTTATTGCCTTTGATGATTCTTAACATCAACATATTATCATAAGTGAAATCTTCCCTGATTTAAAATAGGCATTATATCAGGTATAGAAAACTTATACATCTATAAGTACCAAGAACAGCATGAAACAAATAAGGATATCTGTGTGAAATAAATAAAACACAACCTAACAAGAAATTATGAGTACCTTTACATTTTAAATACAGTGTTCTCAGATTGTTACAGCATTGGGAAAATATTCAGCTAGTCTTTCTAAAAATTTCATTTGGGTAAAGTGTACTGACATTTAAACTACATTTTAGTATTACTAAGTAAAAACTTTCAGATCAATTTATTCAGCTTTATTCAGCTACCTAAAATAACTGGCTATAATATTATATATAACAAAAATAATTGGCTTAGCACACCAACTAACCTACTGTCCTTCAACACTGATTGAGTATCTAAAAACTATAACAGGCATTAAGGTCTTTCTGAATGAGAAAACAAACCATCACAATTTTTTCAACCTTTCAAGGCAAATATTATAATCTTTGCTCATGTAATATCCTTATGACTATATGAAGAAGTTTTTGGAAAAGGCCATTTATAAAAGAGTGCTTTGAAAAATAAATAGTACTTCTAACTTATTCATGTTTTTTTAAATAGCTTTATTAAAATATTACAAGCATTGTACAGTTAGAGTTCATAGATTAGGGGACAGGTCCTTTATGAATGATAATTTAAAATTCATTAATAATCAAATATTTTTGAATAAAATAAATCAAATTTGCTGACAAAAAAGTCCTCAAAGGAAACTTAAGCATGACCATAACAGTTTCTACCAAGCACAAATCAAGATACTTGATGATCTCCACTGTGAGCTCCCTCAACGCTATATGCCCAAATATTTTAGATCACTATATTCCCAAACCCTCTAATGTAGGAATGAATAGAATCCATTAAAGATTCTGTATCATATGAATAAAGGGGAAAAGCTGGGGAGATGGTTTCATAGACAGAGAAAACAATCCAACACAATTTACATTTCATTCTAGAAACTAAGTGTGAAAATGTCAAATTTCCTTAGTTTAAATGTCTTTCCCTGTTTACACAGACACAAGGTTTAATGTTTTAAAGGCTATTAAAATTTTAAAGGTAAATAAAACTAGTTTTTTTTTTTTTGCTTTATAGCTTCAGGTTCCATAAGACATAAGAAGAATGTAAATACTAACCTAGAAGAACTACTGGTTAACTACTCCTGTGGATCAGCTTTAACCTTCCTGGGTTAAAGGAAAGGATGACAGTTTATTGTGATACACATGTTTTAGAGAGACAGATCATGGTCACGGATGTGCTGCACAATTAATGCCAAACTATCAGATGCCGTTACATTTTGTTCTTTCATTGGTGGAAACAAAGGCATATCTAGTCAATTGCTTATATAGAAATACACTGTTGAGTTTATTCATTTGAATGGGGTTTCAGCTCTTCAAATTCAATTTCTTCACTAAAAATACTAGCATATTCACTTTAAATATATGCACATTTAAATAAACATGCATCAATTGAGAGAGGTATATTTCAGATAATCTCATTTTCCTCCCATTATCTGTTATTGCTTAATTTAGCTTCACAACATTATACAACAATCTTTTTGTTGGTCTTAGAGAATAACAAATCCGAGGCCTAGCTAATTCTCAGAATGTCTTCATATAGTAAAGATGCTGCTTTTGAGGCCAATGCATGACACCTTGCATTGAATAATTTTATTCTTTCAAAAGACTTTGGTTGCTTTAAGTTGTGTAAAACACATATATGTGTACATGCACACAAACACACAGGAAGAAAGTTTCTGAATTAAATAATAATATTTTGCAGTATTTTGAAATTTAAGAGTGAACCAAAGGATGTTTATTACTGAGTTGTAGTGTCTTTTGAAGAGTCAACACCTGATACTTCAAAAGTGTTAATCTCTCCAATACACACTTTGCACCCAGAAATTCATCTTATAATGTAAACAAGCATAGTAAGTGGCAGTATTCATAGAAATTACTGGCTGAGTTCCAAATATACTATATTTACTTTCCTTTAAAATTTTTATTTTTCCTGATACAGCACAGAAATTAATCAGCATACTAAGTAAGCTAATCAAACCTAATAAAAGAGTAAGCCTAATAAAAGAGTGATATGCAAATTAACCATCACTCCAAGACACCCACACCATGCCCACCAGTCAAGCCATGCCTACCAGCCAATCAGAGTGACTATATGCAAATTAACCCAGCCAAGATGGCGGTTAATTTGTATACACAGGTGCAGAGTGAAGACTGAAGACAGCCTAGAAGGAAGCTAAGTGCTGCACAAGGGAGCCAAGTAGCAGAGAAGGGAGGAAGCAAGGCAGTGGAGATGGGAGGGAGCAAAGTGGCCCAGAAGGGAGGGATCGAGGCAGTTGAGCCTGGAGGGAGTGAGGCAGCGGAGATGGGAGGGAGTGAGGCAGCAGAGATGGGAGTGAAGCCTGCCTCAGTGGGCTTCCTTCCCTTCTCTGCTTCGCTCCGGCTCAGGAAGCCCTATTCTTGCAGGAATCTTCCTGCAATGGGCTTCTAGTACCTTAATAAAAGTGTTTTCATCTTACTTTGAGAACATTAATAAAGGAAGGCATATCTTGGTAAGTGGGTCAGAGATAAGACTTATGGCGGGGGGAGTTTCCTATTTCCCATAAATAATTATCTCATTTAAAAAGTTAAAATATGCCAATTATGTCCCAATAAAGCATAGTTGGCTTCCAGACAAAGTACGGAACCTTGGGCTTTTTTCATTAAACACAAGACCTGCTTAAGTAATACTAATGATTTCATTTAAAAACCACTTTGACTTAAATTTGCAATTGTAAAGAACTTTTGGAGATTGGATCTCACTAACTTACCACCTCTCAGTTGCTCATGCACTTAAATACTTTTGTCCTTCCTAAATTTTACCACATTGCCAGCAACCAGTATAAGAATATATCTGTCCTTTTCCATAAAAATGCATGACAATTTTCTAAATGCACATTAAATGATGTCAAATTAAAAAAATCATAAAGATGCAGACTTGCCTTTACCACTAAGAATGTTTACACCACATTTATATTATGAAAATAATGCTAAAGATCTACAATTTGTACTCTAAAACATATATAGCTACGACCAGTATTCTAGAGCTGCTTCTGAATATTCTGCTAGACCACTGTCAAGAGCACCAATATTCTTTTTTCATAAGGGAAAAAAGCAATAATAAAATTTATTATCTGAGCTCATAGATTTAAAGGAATTGCAGTACCTTGGAAGTCTTTGTATAAACTTTATGTAACTGAATAGTAAAGATAATAATCTAAAGGACAGCTTTCGAAAGTCAAATATGAAAGATAGCCATGTCCAATGAATGAGCTATTTCCTACTAGAATAAAAAGCATTTCATCAATTTAAAAAATAGCATACTTTATTTTGCCTTTTATATTCTGTTAGTGGTGTCAACTGAAAGTAGAAATGTGACTTTACATTATATGAGATTTGGGTAGAAAAATTTAAAAGTCATTAAAAATTTTAACATACATAGAAGTATGAAAACTTGTGATTATCTGGACTAGATGAGTAATGATTCTACTTTTATCCAAATGTTAAGAGTTTTACTTCTGCATGTGTACCTGGAGAATTCAGTTTAAAACAGAACTTTAATTATACTTTTCAAAGAACTCAGTCCTATATTATTTTAAACCCTTAGTTTCATGCAGTACATATTTAAGTTATATTATATGAAACCATCTAAATACCAAGTCACCAGTCACTTCTGTGAGTTTAAAATAGACGATTATATAGATATAACACAATGACTGGCATTTAGCAGCATGTGCTTGCCAACATATGGTGAATTAAATATTCAATTGTATAAAAATCATATATATGTGGTTATACAATACCCACTCAAATCAGATCAAACTATTTTCCTTACAAGGTCAAGAGGTTAAAAAAAATCAGAGCATAAGGAATACATCTAAAATTATAGAAAAGGGGCATTATGCAAAGGCATAGAGAAATCCTTATTTTAATCTTAAGAAATTTTGTTCTTTGTCAGTGTTCAACATGTTAACAGAAACCATGTTTAACAAACATAGTGGATGCACTTATTATACACTTAATATTTCAATTAAAAAATCAACTCAATTTAATATTAACCTCTGAGAACTTACCCGAGGATATTCTTCCATTGACTTTTAGAGAGAGTGGAAGGATGAGAGGGAAGAGGGAGGAAGAGACAGAGAGAGAGAGAAACAGAGAGAGAGGGAGAGAGACATCAATTTAAGAGAAACATATCGATTGGTTTCCTCCCACACACACACAGTCCTGGGCCAGGGATTGAACCTGCAACCCAGCTACATGTCCTAGACTGGGAATCGAACCTGAGACCCTTTCGTGTGCAGGCCAATGCTCTAAACACTGTGCTAAACTGGCCAGGGCATGCACACCATTGGTTTGATTCAATTATTTACCTCAAATGGGAGAATGTTCCAAATAATTTAAAAAACAGTATGTTATTGCACTTTCTGGTTCTATACACTGTAGAAACAGAAGGTGCATAGAGAATTCTTATAACTATATCATGTAATCAGAACATGTATAGGGTACAAGTTTAAGTCATGCAAGAAGAACAATTTCCAGAGCTCTGTAGACCTGTCATACAACAATATGTGTATATTAACATACTGTATTTTGTATTTGAAAATTTGTTTAGAGAACAGGTCTCATGTTACATGTTATTTTTTAATTATAATAAAAATAAAAAAATAAATTGAGAAGTAAAAGGATCTTAGTGACTTTAAAGGCAGAGATTCTTTGCTTGAATTACCACCATGGTCATGGTCACCCTCACATTTAATAAATCACATAGTTGGCGGGAAACGAGTAAACTCATCATATCGCTTTTTATACCAAAGTGCGGGAGACGAGTTTTTTCCAAAAACGATGACTAGAGACAGATTCCGTCAAATATGGAGGGCCTGGCATTTCAACAACAAAAATGTGCAAGACAACTCAGATAGACTTTGCAAAGTCAGACCATTATTGGATTTCTTTCTTCCCGTTAGGACGCGATTTGGCGGGAAAATGCCCGCTTACATTGGGTTTTAAAAGAAAAAAAAAAACTTGGTTGCTCATTCACCCATAGAATAATGATTATAATACCTGACTCATCCATATTTTCCAGCTGATACTGAACTGAAGCCGACCTTGCTCATGAAAATCCTTTTGTTTGACATTTCCATTTCCATTATAGTGCACTGGCGTGCCCTTGGATGCACCAGCACCTCTCTGCTTACTTGTTAGTAGACATGTTGTCCACCTGCACATGTTGGTCACAGGTCACTCTGCCCTTAAATTTAATTATACTCTCTCCTTCCAAACATGAATACAGCAGAATCGTAAATACTGAAACGGTTGGTCAGCAAGGATGGATTACCTACGGCTCATTCTCTTTCCTTAGTATGTCTGTCATAGCCCGTGTTTGTCACTCTTTCCCATGTGAAAGAGAGAGCCATTAAGTGATCCAGAAAATGGCTCTGGTGCATCCTGGTTTCTCTCCTCTTTAAATTTTTACTGAATTTATTACTTATTCTACGTGGTTCAGTGCAGAATTGCTTCCCAATAGTGTCTGTTTCCCTATTAGATTATCTGGCTTTGTTATTTTACTTTCTCACACTACTTCCTGTACAGGATTGTATCTCCCATAATCATATTGCTTGAGTGATTTCCAAATAATTGAACTCACATGACTTTTTTGCGATTCAGTGGAGAGTGGCCTTTTGACAGTGTAGAGAAGAGCCTTGACCTCAGTGTGACTCAGCTCTACTGCTAAGGAGCACTTCTGACACCACAGAAACTTTTTCAACAATTTATTTCATTTGTTAAAAAGATGATATATTCACAAAGCTCAAAAAGTACAAAAAAATGTATTATACAGTCTCTCTCCCACCCTTGTCTTCTTTCTGCCCTTCAATCCTTCTCTCTAGGTGATTCTGAGAAGCAGACAGCGATGTCTAAAGTTTCCCAGCTATCTCTAAAATAGAACATATTCTGTTTTCAGTCGCAATAAAGGAGGAATGCCTGGAGTGGTTTCAGGCTTTGGTTTCTAGGTGCTGCCTGTCAGTCAGCAGTCAGAACCATATGCAGAGCTGATTTCTCAAAAGTCAATTAATCAACTGATCAGATTCTTACTGAGCACTCATGAAGGCTAACATTGTGTTATGGATTACAGAGAAAATAAGAATAAAAGAACATTTGAAGTTATTAATTTAAAAACATGTGGAAAATCATCATATATCAAATAAAAATGTCAATAGAAGAGTATTTTCTAATTAGGCCAGTGAGATTTCCAATATACATTTATCCCTACCAACATACTTAATTTCTTAGGGCTTGGCAGAACTTTAGATTCCATCAATACTAATCTACTCATTAAACTAATGAAAAAACTGACATTCAGAGAAGCAGCAGGATTTATTGTTAAGAATATAGAGTTTACACCCAGCTAGACTCAGATGAAATCCTAACTCTATCATTTAGCAGCTGTATGACATTGGGCAAACTACCTAAGCTCTTTATGTTTAACATTCCTTTCTGTAAAATGGGCATAAGAATATCTCTTGCATAAGAGTGTAATGATTATTTACATGGATTAATATGTTAGTGGCTAAGAAGGATGTCTGTCATGGAATAAGCACTATAGAAGTGCAAGCCAGGATATTGATAGGTTAAATGACTTGTAGAATATGAAATAACTAGATGACACAAAAAAGGTTATTGGCTGATGAAATTAGGTATTGAATTATTCATTATAAGCAATGAAAGGAATATCAAATTCATAAAAGGTAATGACGAGGATTCAAGTGAAAAAAGAATCTAAAAAAAATTAGAGTGGATAAAGGTGATACTTGCATTGGGGGTTGACTTAACTCATAAATAAGGAAATACAAAATCAAGAAGGTGGGCAAAAAAGCAGGTTTTTTATAAGTACGACAAGCCAGAAAATGGGTCTTAAGAGACTCCAAATTTGCTTTAGTAGGAAATATTTCCTTTTGTGTGTTTTTTCCAGAAAAAAATATAGAATGGAAAGTAAGAATACTCAGAAGTAAAACCTAAATGTCTTGAGTAGAAAACCATTTTAAACACTAGCTTAAATTTAAATCAGGACCAAATAAATTCTATTCTGTTTCACTTAATAGTCTAGAGTATTTGATTTAGGAGTATTAGCAAAAAATAAAATAAAATATAAATGAGTTATTCTTCTTCTGTTCACATGGATGTTAGAAATATAAAAAGGTTTAAAGTTTAGTAAAAGTTTGCTTCTTACTTAAAAATAAACTTATAAGATTTCCTTTAAATTCTATCATGAAATAAGTTTATCCGAATATCTAAATTATTACCAAAAGTATGCTTCAAAAGTAATAATTCATACTATTATTAAAGAGAAAATAGATAGTAAAGCTCACAAGTACATTGACCTACAATTTTCAGATTAATTTTGTTTAACTGACTGAACAAATAACAGGAAGTCCTTAAAAATAAATATTTTTCCTACAAGAAATAATTGTACAAATACATTTTGAGGAGTTCCCGTCTTTTACATAAGATGGGTCTGGATGCAGCAAGCCATAGAGCCTTTAAAGGCATGGCTACCAAATCTAATCAAGCTCAGATAAACAACAGAATACAAGCGAATCTATTTTATCCAAGATTTAATTGTGAGAAACAAGTAAGAGGGGAAAATGTATTTTAAACATCATAAGCTAATTAGCAACCTTATTAATGTAGTCCTTCAAGTATTAAATCCTTGTCATCCTTCTTCTTTCTTACCAAATTTTATATGCTTTAGGAACTAGTTAGCAAAGTGATAAAGTTATAAAAATAATAAAGTAGTTAAGGATCTGTCTGCCAGTACAGCTTAAGCCCTTCCCTAGAATTCAGAACACAGTCTTGTAATTTAATTACAGACAAATACTTACAGTTACTGTTTATACATTCTAGTGGATTAATTTGATTGAATCGCTGACTTATTATGGGTTACTGAGCATCATTTGTGAGCAATGCAAAGGGCAAATAGTTGTGTTTCCAGCACTCAATCACTCAACCCTATTAGGAAAATAAATTGTTCCCATCAGTTGTCAGTGTGCATTTGCAGCGTGGAAACCTGGGGACCACTCAACCGGAAAGGCTTTGAGACTGCTTTAAGTCTGTCACGTTCATCGTTTGCATATTAAGATCGCTGCACCCAGCCAATGCTTCAAACCAGGCATCCTCAAACTATGGCCCGCGGGCCACATGCGGGTGTTTTTGCCGCCGCTGCCTGTCCTGCTTAAAATAAGACACGTGCAGTGTGCTTGGAATTTGTTCATGGTTTGTTTGTATTTTTAAACTATAGTCCAGCCCTCCAACGGTCTGAGAGACAGTGAACTGGCCCCCTGTTTAAAAAGTTTGAGGACCCCTGCTCCAAATGACAGACCAAACAGCTCTCTCAGAAGTCGGTCAGCACAGTATTGTCAAATATTTTCGTTGTCATGCAATTTTGAAAACTAAAGAGAGTATTTAAAATCTATCCCAAACCTGTCAGAATGGGAAGACAGACTGAGGTAGCTAGCTACGGCCCTACGCTACCCATGTAAGTTGGAAGTGCTGAAGATTTGGAAAACTTGAAATGTTTTCCTGGGAAGAACAATGGGTACAATGGAAAGTAACTACATTTACCTTCATTTAGGCACAGTAAAATAAAGGCTTTATTTTCTAAGTAAGATCAGAGCAGATGATCAATGATAGCTAATCTTTGTTGCCATAATTATCGGAACAGGCAAAACCAAGAGCCACACTCTTGATTCACCTCGCACTGCTTTTTCCGTGAATTAGTTTTGTCTTCTCAACCCAAACTGCAGAATAAATGGAAAGAAATCTTGTTTCAACATCACAACGTGTTTTGTCCATATGCTAATGAAGTTGGCCAAACTGTTCTCTATGCGCCTAGGAGACGCATGCTGAATGTCAGCTCCCTGAGAGCACCTGGAATAGTGCTAGACCCACAGTAAATACTCAGTAATTGGTCATTTACCGCTTGACTCTCAAGTAAGCTCACAAAATGAAGGACTTATGTTAAAGACTCAAACAGAAGGATGGGTGAGCTCAATGAGGGATGGTTACCATTCTGGAGGAGAATTTAAATTGTTGTGGAACTGACTCTCCTCTCTGTGCAGGGCAGCACCATGAGACACCTGCGGTGAGTTCTGTCCCCTTCCACCCCCACCCCATCTCACTTAACCTTTGAATAAGGAATAATTAATTATGTAGCCAGACCATCTATCACAGAGACAATCTCGTTATTATAGAGCAGTAAGTGATGGAGAGGAGGAAAGGGACAGAGGAAAGAGACCAAGAGCCACACTATTCCTACAGGATTACCCAACTATATCTTTTAACGCAAAAAGGGGGGGGTATGAAATTGTGAAATTATGAGCTAGATGGGGAGGAGAAACAATATTTATTAAATAACTATTTACATCTAAACTAATAAAAGCGAAATATTAAAATTAACCGTTTCTCCGAGACAGGGTAAGCCACGCCCACCAGCCAATCAGAGCGGCTGTATGCAAATTAGCCCAGCCAACATGGCGGCCGCCACTCACGGACCTGAGTAAACAGCCCTTTCCATTGCGGCAGAAGCGAAAGTGAAGCTGCACCCCTCAGCTCAGCTCCGATTAAACTGCCTCTAGCAGTTTTGAAACACTGTAACAATCATAGAATCCTCCGGAGCTGAAGAAAAGAGCAGCTCCGGCCTAACCAGTAAAAGTAACAATTGTTTCATTATAGACGCTGCGAGGTGAAGCAGAGGAGGCTTCGTTAGTAGTTAGAAGGCCGCCTTAAAGGAACAGTGTATCAATT